>JAECUM010031833.1:0-54564 GCA_016617855.1 Megalonaias nervosa
ATTAGAAACTGGGCGGTAGTTCTTTACATCATTATGGTCGAGTGTTGGTTTCTTCAGCAGAGGCTTTACAGTGGCAGTTTTGTAAAATGATGGGAATTCCCAGATGAGAGAGAGAGGTATTAATAACATCAGTTAGTGAAGGCAGTATTGGATCCAAGCACTCTAGCAGCAGTGACGTCGGAATCGGATCCAGTTCACATGACTTTGGTGCACTCTTCATCACGATTGTACGTACTAAATCCATAGAGACAGGTTCAAATGCTGCTAACGGTTGCCGCTGAAATTCTGTATCGCAACTGTATGGTGACGACGAATCAACTGAAATTGTGGTGTCAAGTTTATCTCTGATGGTTTGTACTTTGTCACGGAAGAAATTTGCAAACAGGTCCGGAAGGTGGACTAGGGAGAAGGTAGCTGGAAGTGGTGTACATTTGTTCCTTGACATTAGCTTGCTAGTAATCTCAAATAGCTCTTTGCAGCTGAAACTTTCCGTGATCTTAGTACTGTAGTGATTTCGCTGCATAGACTATGTTTGTGACATTCTTCTTAGCGGCATCATAGATCTGCTTATGATTAGTGAGTCTGGTGGAAAGCCAAAGCCTCTCAGCTTTACGGCAGTCTCTTTTAGCAGTGCAAAGCTGGTCCCTAACACTGCTATACCATGGAGAACACTTCTGAATTGCTACTCTGCACTTGGTTGCTGGGGCATGTTTGTCGAGCAATGAACGCAGGCAGTTATCAAGTTGTTCTGCCATAGTAGGTAAGCTAGTTGTTAGGTTTGCTTGGATGTCATGCATTAGTTTGGTTCTGTTTATCATACCGAGGTTTCTCTTAGTAGCGAATAAAGGTGGAGGGTTAGGGACTGATACGTCAAGATGGCATATAATGCAGAGGTGATCTGATGAAAGTTCATGGGACACCAGGGAGAACTGAAGAATATTATCATCAGGTCTGTAAAGAATCCAGTCTAATATGTGACCATGTTTATGGGTGGGTTGGCTAACTGACTGACTGAAGTTGAAAACATGAATGGAATCAAGGAGTTTCGATGTGCATGTTTCCAGGACAGTCAAAGTGAAAGTTGAAATCTCCAAGAATAATCAGGTTGCCACCTATCGAATTTCCATACTCAAGGAGATTCGGAAACTGCTCCAATAAGAGAGATTCTGTCAGCTTGTTTTTTCTACTAGGAGGAGGGCGGTAGAGGCAGAAAAAATGGACTGACCTTTGTACCAGTGTGAGTGTAGTTTGATGTCCAGTTGGTCTAAATGAAAATGGTGCTAATCTAACATCTAATTTGGTCACCATTTTGGCAATTTTTTAAATTTAGGTGCTGCTCCTTCTGGTTAGATAGTCATATTAATATAGGATTTATTTTCATAATAGACTTCGTGTGATGTCTAATTGGTCCTAAATGAAAATGGTGCTGATCCGATGTCAGATATGGCTACTACAGCAACTGTCTTACAAATCTTTTGTTATCATTACTCCTTCTAAATGAAAAGTAATATTAGCATGAGGTTTTCTCCAGAATACTTCCTACAGTGCCAGGTTGGTTCTAATTGAAAATGGTGCCAATCTGAGTTCCAATATGACCAACATGGGGCTATATTGAAAATCTTATTTAGTTACTCTTCAGAATACATTGTGATACGAAGATTGGCTTTTCACCAAATGACTTGTGATATCTAGTTTGTCACAAATGAGTACTGGGCCAGTCTTGTATCTAATATTGCCACAACAATGGCCATCTTGAAAATTGTATTATCACTGCTCCAGAATGGATGGTATATTGACATGGGCTTTTCACTAAAAGAGTTCTTGTAATATTGAGTTGTCCTGAAATAAAAATGGTTCCAATCTTAATCCAGTATGACTGACACAGTGGGCATCAGGAAAGTCTTTTCGCTTGAGAATATCAGAAATGGTTTGAACACTCAGAAGTTACAAAGAAGACACAGTCATCTTGGATGTTGGGAAACATTTGTTAGCCAAAAGAGTGCCAGTTAGTTTGAGGGTATTAGTTTAAATTAATTTCAGTTGCAGATGTAGTTTAATTTATCATATATTCAGTGCTGTCATTTGCATTTGATGCATTTGAAATTTCATTAAAGCATTCTTTTAATAAGACAGGATTAGAAAAGTCATAGTTCTTTCCCATTCACTTTGAAAACCCAACTTTGGTCAATGTATTTCCATTTTAATCAGAATTAGCAAAAAATGAAAGGACACAATGGATGGAAGTGATAAATGCAATGTTTGAATATGTTTTTCAAGACCATAAATAAGAATGACAAGATGATAGAAAAAATGCATACAGAATGCAAATGGTAAGCATACAGAGTACAGTTGGAATGCATATCAAATTGAGATGGAAAGCATACCTAATACAGATGGAAAGCATACAGAATGCAAATGAAATGCATGCAGAGTTCAATTGAAATGCATACAGAATGCAGAGGAATGCATACAGAATATTGTTGTTGTGGGTTTAATGCCATTTTTCAGCACACTATAGGCTGTACATGGCAGTCAGTATGACCAGAGGAGGAAAAGCCCAGGAAGAACCACTGGCCCAAGGGAACCTACGTGTCAGCTATATCACATACCCCTATTGGCCAAGCCCACTTTACACTTCAGATCACTCAGCCACCTGCATTCCCAAATACAGAATTCAAACAGAACTTGGATTAAATGCAAACACAATGCATTTTGGGTAAAATTACCCATTTCAGGGTCAGTATATAGTCCTGTCATATTTGGAGTCACTTTGTATGGTCTGTTTTAATGGCTGATGTAAACAATGATGCCTGAAAATTCAATACAGTAGATGACTATGTTATTTGGATGACATTTAGAGTTATCAGAAATCACCAACCAAGCTTAAGGAGAAATCGGTAAATACTGCTTGATTGTTGTAGTTTTAGTGTCATGGCTGCCTAGAAAAACTACTTTTTACTGAGAGTCCAATTCTTTCTTTCTAATTTCATTATATGCTCTAAATGTTATATAGCACCTGGTACCTCATATGTAATGGAGGAATTTTGTGTCAGCTGTGGTAACTGATACCATGGTTAGTGTGATTGTTAGTGGAAAGATTCTTACATAAGATTTTGTGTTTTGTTGTCTTTGATCTTGAGTTAACATAAATCAGGGGGTTGTTCATATACAAGACATCATTCCCACAGTACTCTTACTTAGCATTATATGTACTTTTGTATTGCATCTCTAATCTCCAAACAGTGCACCGACTCTTTTTTTTTTTCTTTTCAGACCTTACCAGATCAGAATCATGTGTATTATTTAAATAATGTGTCTGGAGGGTGTCTTGGTGAGATGGGCGCTATTGTTACCAAGATTCCCTTCACACACCCAACAAGTGTGGCCAAAGTGCTTAACCACCTACGACAACAGCTCCTGTTTAATACAGTCATCAGCAGTTGTATTCGGCATTCCGCTAGTCAGGGTAAGAGTGCAGTTGACATCACATGCTAATGATCATTTTTGCACTGTGACATAATATTAAACTAAATATCAAGTAATATATGGCTTTCAGTCACATGTGTGAATGCAATCTTCATGCACGTTTTCATCAGACATCAGCTTGTTAATCACATTAAACAATGCAAATGAAGTTTAATACACAACATATGGTAACATTTTCATTTTGGGCATCAACTTTGCAGCATTAACCATCATTTTTCACTTTCAGCACTAACTCAGATGTACTAGTGGAGTGCATAAGAATGCCCTCTCCTGTAGAGAAGGTGCCCTCAGAAAAGACTCTGACACACTTAGAATGCCCTGGCAGTCAAATGGCACCCTGTCCTGACAGTGGTCTGGGGACATCGTTGTTATTATGCTGTTCAGTTTAGTTTCTAATCCCTTCACCAACATCGCTCTTGGAGTGTTCCTATAGGCATTCAGTTCCAGAGGACCCTACATCTCAGACTTTCTTCAGATTTGTTACTCAGTCATAATACCTTAAGAGAACTAATGCAGACCTGACTGGCTGTTAGAGTGGTCTCCCTTTAATACAGGGATTGGTGCCAAATCCAATGATACTTCAGTTACTACTCAAGTAGCATCCTCTTTACAGACAGGGAGGCCTCACAATCCATATAAAAGTATTTTGGAAGTTTTGTAAGGCAAGTTGCAGGAGTGTTCTTTTCGAAGTGAAGTATGTGCTTGCCTTTAAATGGACGCCTTTTTGCACATAAAAAGAAAATAAAAATAAAGCAGTAAAAGTTGTTGCCATTTTAGTATCTTCCCTTTAATTCCACTCATTGTATAAATTTGAAAATGTTCTTGAAAAGTTCACCACTGCGAATAGCATAAGAATCCTAGATGTCCAAGACGTACATGCACTTTACTTATTTTCTGTTTATAGCAACTGTATAAGACACATTTCCAAGAAGCAAACAGTTTTCTTCAATTTTATCTTGTGCCTGACAGAAGCATCATATTGATAACATAAATAGCAGACCAATCTGTCCTTTTAAAGAAAATGGCACCAGAAGTTAAGTGAAACGGTCTATTAACAGTGTGACTTGTGGATGCTATATGACTGAAAATATTTGAGCATGTGAATCTTTTCAGATCTCAAAACATATCAGATCAAAAAACAGACAAAACCCCACTGCTTTAAAAGAATAATATGAGAGTACTGTAATACAGCACTTGGATTGAGCACATGATTCTCATTCTTAATGCAGAATTCATGGCTTCATGTTCATTCAGTGACTCAGTGAGGGTTAGACATGTAGACTAGTTAAAGTGAGTGCTGAAGATAATGATCTGTCAGTATGTTTTGTGTTTGTATTCTGGTTCTTATCCACATTGATTTTGCCCGTTTGTGATGAGAACTTTTGACAGCTGCAGGTTAGTAGGAAAATTAAAGTAAATACAGTGTAATATAATTATGGCATGTAATATATAGATTACACTTTTTATGCTCATATTATTGTTTTTGCTTCTTATGTTAGCAATAATTGTGCTTATACATCACTCAGGGATGGTATTTATGTAAAAGTCAGATTTCTTGAGAATCAATTTGAAAAAAAAGCACAGAGAAGGGGATCATTCTACCCCATTTTCTCTCTGTGCCATTAGATACTAATAACTCACAGTCAGTAGCAAATCCAATCTAGCTTTCACATGACTGATGGGACTGCATAAGATAATATAATATCACATATTCTGTCCTCATATCTGTACACAGATCTGCAGTGGGGAAAGACGTCCAGTTGGTGGAGACCTACTGTATAGTAAATAATAATAATAATAATAATAATGAGGACTTTGTATAGCGCCTAATCTTTAGAAGCTCTAAGCACTTTACAACATTTGACAACACTTAAAAAACATATATAATGATATGATTACAAAATTAAAAACAAACACCACGAAAGTAGAAACAGAAAATATGCTGTAAATATTTAAGGCAAGGATACATTATTAGGTCTTTAAGTCTGTTCTTGCAGTACCATGACAGTTCCATGCCATTTTAGTCAGTAATACACATGCATCCTCCTAGCCTCCCTGCCATTATATCCATATGGAGAGCATGCTTCATGCTCTAGTTTTAATGGAAGTATTCACTGGATTTGACACCAGTCCCTGTATTAAGAAGAGATCACTCTAACTGCCACCTAGATCTGCAGACAACTTTTAGCTCTTTAGCTGAAAAAGTTTTAACTTGAGAGGGCTGGAATTGGAAGGTAACTAGTTCTCTCAAGGTTTTATGATGGGTAATTGAAGAAACATTTTACTAGAGAATTGGCTTCTGAAGACCAAGATTTACTCATCTTTTTTCTAAATCTGTCCATCCACCTCACATTTCTGCACTTGGCTTGTAAACATGAGGATTATGCCAGAATTTCTATAGCAGTTGCCCTTGGTGAGGTGGAGGTGTGATGGAAAATGTGGTATATCTTCCCAAAATGTCATTGCTGTGTGAAATTTTCCATTCCAGTTTTTGTTCCTAATGCGTTTTAATCTTTACCTGTTATGTACTACAATATTTTCTTTAATCATTCCCTCTTTTTCATAAATGTTTTTTCCACTCCAGTTTATAATTGATCTTTTACTAAATTATACATTTTTATGCACCCACTGTGATATCAGAAGAGGCATATAGTTTTGCTAATGTCAGGCCTTCACACATCTGTTCGTCCAAACTGAATCTGTTTTAGTATGATAGCACAAAAACTATTAAATATAGTCATGAAAGTTCACATGCTTTAAATATGTCACAAGTTGATGACATTAGACTTCCAGTCCATTACAGCAATTTTCTTATTTACAAAAATTTCATCACAGTTTTCAGCCTGCTGACAAAAATATTCTTGGCACAATTGAGAAAAAGACACTTGACTTTGACATGTTAAATTGGGTATATATATTTCCATTTAGATCATTACAGTAGTCTATCACTTTTTAAAACTTTTGAAAAGTTTGTTTTGGCAAAAGTTACATAGCTTGACAAAATAAATTTTACTAGACACATTTTTATTCTTATGTAAACGAGCAGATTAGATTTCCAGGCCATCACAGCCATTTCCCTGTGATTTTTAATACAGATTTTTGAATGTTTTCATGAGTTTTTTTTTAACAACAAACCCTTTAGCACAATTTTGCGAAAGCCACAGAAGTAGACAAGTTTTTCAATTTTTGGACTTAAACTCTTTTGTTCAGTAGTGCTTTACAAACAAAAATCTAGAAGCCAGATGACATGAAGACAGGCTAGAACTTTATTTTAATCACCAGATAAGGAGTATTTTATATATATATTTTAGCTTTGAGTGGTGATCCACCCATTTGGACAGACTGCATTGCTGACCTGACCATAGAAACATTGCCACAAGAGCTGGTTGGACTGCAAGTCACATACCATCTTTGGTACACAGTTCCAACTGCAGACCAATTGGTCCAGCCATATGAAAGAGTTATCTGTGTTTGCAATTCTCATGAGTTTGTTATTTCTGATTTCCAGGCTGGTTGACTGGACCAACAATTCCTTTAAAATTGATAGCAAACTAGCATAACTTGTGAATCCATCCAGATGAGCCAAACCAGCCACGCCAAACTGGCTTCCATAATGCGATCACTACTGGCTACATATATACATATATATTTGGATGAAATGATGATTTCATGCTGATATTTCATTGTTCCCCATTTTGGAGGTAATGAATTGGAAATGCCAGAAAAATGCCAATCCAGCTGTGGAATGGGCAGAATTTATGGCACTGAGACAGTAAATCTGTAGGATTTTATCAGTCAGAATGCTGTTTTCTGCCTACAAGGTCACATTGGTTAAAGATTGCAAAAATTGCATCTCTCGCAGCATTTGCAATCCTAATAACACGAAAGCTTCTTTATGATGCATCAGTGGCATGCAAATTTCTTACCCCACTGATAGAAAGTCATGTACAAAGATATTTTTTTCCACACGTACCTTGTCTAGATGTTGATAACGTGCACAGACAAGTTTTTAATGCCTTGTCAAAGTTAGTCAGGAACATTGTATCAACTTCCTCCCTACCTGACTTTGTGCATCTGAAGATTTTTTTTGTTTAGCTTGTAAGACCAGTAATGATACTGTTTTCCTATGTGCTCTCTCCTTCTCAGTTCTCCACTTTGTTAGGGCATTTAATTGAGGTAAGAAAGCAGGAGACATAAGGTTTGTCCATCTTTCAGTGCAGTCACTATTTCTGATAATACACTGTTAAGGAATGTAAATGAGAGGGGGCAGTTGTCATAATGACAGTTCAAAATGTGCTATTTCACAGGCAGGCAGGGAGGGTAGTTAGAGAAACATTGGTTCGCTTTCCCTATGCCTTCAATCATCAATGATACACCATCACTCATCAGTATCTGACGGCCCACTTCAGGTGCCAGACTACTTTCTTTTTGTCAGATTTGGACCAACCATTCTTGCAAAATGATCAGTGATCCAAACTGTATCAGCGGGTCTCCTCAATTTGTTATCAGAACTCTTTGACTTTCATCATCTTACATTCATAAAAGAACTTTCAAGCAATCCCATGAAATGGGATGTTTTTACACAAAAAAAATTTACTTTTTCTTCTTGTAAATGGCAGTGTAGATGATACAAAAATCACACAAACAGGGCTTCTTCAGACAGTTTCTGGTTATGAAGTTCATTAGAGATGCAGCAAGGACTTGATCAGTCTTGACATGTTGGACGTCAGCTTCTATATACCAATTCATATGGCCCCAATCAAAGCCCTCTGGTCTTCACTTAGAATTCAGGATATCTGCTGCAGCGATGATAGCATTTCTGCACAACATAGATTAAATAAGTTTGGTTTTGGTTCATGTAGTGAACAACCTTACTTCCCTCATTGCATGGTGAGTAATCATTGTAGAGAAGTCTGACTTTTTGTTCTTTTGGTCTATCAAGGAATGGAACCCTTGATACATATCATCTTGGCATCTTCCTTCCAGGCACATCGAAAAATCTTTCAACCGTCAGAGCGAGCAAGACATTGAAGTTGTACATTCAAGATGTTACACCAAGTCATGTCCAGGTTCAGGACATTTACAACAGAGAAGATGAGCATTCCTGGACAATGCACTTCAAAAACAGTCAGTTAACAAGGTTTTTGGTTCATGACATAAACAATGTTGCTTCCCTCATTCACACTTCAGGATGGATAATCAGTGTTGAAAAGTCTGACCTTATCCCTTCTCAAGATTTTGTCCATCTGTATATGGAACTTGTTTCATGTATAAAATTGGTGTCTCCCAAATGCGTCGAAAGTATAGCTCATACTTCTAAGAAAGCATCAAGCAAAACATTGTTAAGTGAGGACGTTTCTTACAGCTCTGTAGGCTACTCAGTGCACAGCTGGTTCTGATACAAGACCACTTTTATGGTGGGACCTGCGATGGTCAGTGGCATATGGATTCTTTAAGAGAAGATTCTTCATATCAGCCTTCTGGAAATGAAAGTCATTGTCAATGCCATCCACACATGTGCAAAACATATCCATGGAGATACAGTCCTAATAATGGTGGACTATTCGCTTGCATTGGGGTACCTCTTCAAGTGGGGAACAATCATATGACCTTTGAAAAATGGTAGGGAATACCTTCATAAGTACACCTAGTATCAGGTGATGTTCAAGTCCAACACATTACTGGCTAGCTAAATATCTGATTCATTATCAAGGGGGGCCAACTACTTCATGCATTGTTGACCATCTGATGTTTAATATTTCTTTTTTCTATTTACCATTACCCCAGAAACATGGGTTATACCTTCTCTTCTTACCCTTTCATCACTAAGTAACTTTATAGGCATAGAGTCCTCAACACTATGTAACTTTGGAGTTGTAAAGCAAAATGACTTGTTGACTTTGAAATAACATAACTTTGCCAATTTTAAAGATATCTGGCTGGATTAGATGTCAAAATCAAGGTTGAAAATCAAATTTTATGACTAATTCACTAAAATGTACATATCTATTACAACTGTTAAAATACAGGTGCAAACAGGTAACACAACAGATAAAATACCAGTAATTATCTATTTACCTATTAGAAAACTTAGAAAGTTCCCAAAACTTGTTCAATTGACCCTAGATGTACTCATGAACAATTCCAGTAGCAGCACAAGTCTTTCTTTCAGGTATTTGACAGATAGAAGCTTTCATCCAAGGTGAGATCTGTCCACACACCTGTATCGCCTCTGGCACGTTTGATTGTTGTATTCAAATTCTCTAGATGGACAATGTTTCCAAAAACTTCATCTGAATAGAATATTTGAAAATATTCCAAAGCTTTCCTGGAGCCATCTTACACTTGGGTGGGTCCAACTCTCTCAGAAAACTGTAACAAATCTCTCTGGTTTTCCAACTTCGTCCAAACAAAATTACGTGGAGCGTACAATTCCTCTGGTTCAAAACCTTCAAAGTCCTCTTCATCATCGTCACTGTCACCCACAAGCACATGCCATTTTCACTCCAGACATCTTCTCTCATTTTCATCCAACTGTACTAGGTTGAAATTGGTAAAATCCTCTGATAATTCAAAATCTGACACTTCACCCTCATCTGATCTTTCTTTGAACTCCGCCATTTTGGATTCAAATTTCACCATTCGGAAAACTCATTAAAAGTGCCTACTTTGTTCCATATTTCTAGTTGTATATAAGCTAAACTCATGAGATAATCCAAATATAATATCTACATTACAAGAAGGAAGTTACTAGAGGTACCTCAAAATTTATTTAGTCGGGTTCTATAATGTTCCGGAAGAACACTGCTCTAGACTGGCAAAGTGGTCCACAGTGTTTACAGACTTACTTCCCCTGGACTGGAAAACTGGTCCATAGTGATGAAAGGGCTAATCAACTGGTAGTTAATGTGGGCATAATCCTTTTCTCGATAAGTTTTGATTATGAAGACAATTACGAAATGAGGAACATAGATTGCAATAGCTCGGATTGTCCCACTAAGATGAAACATCCTGGATCAACGATCTACTCTCTTAAGTGACATGCACCCAGATGAGTCATAGCAACCTCAGATCTGATCAAGCCATGTCCAGAAAACTCTGCCTTCACTTCTAGCTCCTTTCAGGGATGTCCTTATGAAAAAGGAGTTTGGAGCTTTGATTATGGAGAGGATCACAGCAGCTGAAGATCTTCTACTTTGAGCACATACAAGGGGAAATTGTGTGTTGTAACATTTATAACAATGCAACACTCTCATTATCCTTTCCCCCGTGGTAAACCTCTTTCTCTTTCTCATGAAGATGAGAAGTTCGCCCAATCACAATCAAGAGATAATGTGCGCTATCACAATCAAGGGATAATATTCAGTGATCTTGGGCAAGTTCAAACTAAATGGAAAAGACAATTTTGACCACACCAAAGTAATCTCCATTTTGTCAAATTTTGACATATCCAGACCATGCTCACTCACACTGTTCTCCAATGGAATCTCTCCCAGATTTTGACATGGCAAAATTCGTCTAAGTTTGAGCTACTGTCTTTCCTCCTCAGTGCATCAGACATCATAATTGACATGCAATTTATGGTAACACTACAACATGCAGGGCGAGCTACTTAAGATATCTGTTGATCCAAATGACATGCAATTCTGTTGTGATTGTTCTGTTCTAATGACACAAACTGGTTTCATAAGAACAGCTTGCTGTCAATAGTCAATAAACTGTAAACTATTCATTCCCATTCTTTGATTGATCTGTCAGGCAATACACAGACAATATCCGCTTAAACTGTAAAAGAGTATTTCTACCGCTAAAGCAGAAATGCAAGACATAAACCCACAAGCACTGGCAGCTTGGCTGAAGGGAGTTATGAAACCAGTGTACCCTTAACTGTCAAAGGATCTGGTACACTAATGAACATTTCAAGTCATGAATTTAGGAGTGTCTTCATGAGCCTGGCCTTGAATGTTATGTCTCGGTTTGGTAGCTTCCATTTTACGTTAAATGGACTCACTAAGGTGAGAGCTGAATCTTATTGGGTTAGTGGTAACTGCACAGAGAGTGACCACTCCACATTCATGAAAACATAACTTTGACCCAGACATGAATTTTACCACTTTCACAGGTTTCGCCTGAAAAACATTTGATGGTGCGAAAATATCCAGCTGCAGAATCCTCCAGGATTTCCCATACACATGTATAAACAAATTGTTTCTTGTTGTGCTAAACTGACATTGGGAGAAGTTCGTTTTTTTAGTAGAACAGTCATGTTTCTTCTGGGTGACGCAGACAGAGGCTGGATACTCAGCATTTCCTCCACCTCTTTACCAATTCTCTTATTGTAATGTGGTCAGGTAATGTATTTGCAAGAGAAAGCAAATTGTTTTAGTAAATTATGTTTCACATATATTGCTTGCTGAGCATATTACAGATCCCCCATACCACCCTTCCCAACAATGTGGGCATCTTTTAAGTTGTTGCTCAAGTCCAAATAAACCCTGTTTAAACTGGATGTTGGAAGTAAGAGGAGTTAACCTGTAAGAGTTGCTTCCCTTTGTTTATATACTTTATAGATGGAAAGATGTTTTCCGTCTTTCCAGGATGGCTGGCTTTAGAGGAAGTCATAGAAAGTCATCCAAATGTTATGTGATCAGGTAATTATTATTAAAGAAACATAATTTACTAAACAATTAACTTTCTGGAGTAAAATATGTTTCTTTAATGATGCTTAACTGATCATAATACAGGTACACCCTTCTAGCTTCTCTCACAGTTATATTTAAGAACCTGAGAGAGTGTGCATATCCACTCCTGTAGTAACTGCAGTATGGATGAGATGGTACCAGTCCCTCATTTATAATGGGTAAGTACACTTCCACATAGGTGTGCAGATGACTTAGAGCACTTTTTGGGGGACTAAAAACAATCTTGGAGGGTTTGATTTGCAAGGTAATGGATGTACTCCTAATGTATTATGATCAGGTACTATTCAGGAAGCATATTTTACTGCAGAACTTTGTTCACAGTCAATTGAGAATGAGAAACAATAGCAACAAGATTTATCTTAGACGTATTTGCATTTGTTTTAATTTTTAAAGCAATTGAAATACAACTATTTAAGAAATGTTTATAATAAATACATTCTGGTGTTTGTATTGTTGGATATTGTCTTGCTGCAAGTACATAAGGCTCATAAGCTCACCCCGTAGTACTTCAGTCTTGCCCACAATATCCAAATGTACAAACACTATATGTAGTAGTACAAATACTACAACCCGATGGCACAAATACTATAATCCAATAGTAAAAACACTATAATCCAGTAGTACAGATGCTACGATCCAGTTGTACAAACACTAATCTAACAATACAAATACTACAATCCAGTTGTACAAACACTACAATCCAGTAGTAAAAACACTATAATCCAGTAGTACAGATGCTACGATCCAGTTGTACAAACACTAATCCAACAGTACCAGTACTACAATCCAGTTGTACAAACACTACAATCCAATAATACAGACACTATAATTATAAAAAGTTGTTGCATCTGCAAAGCAATTCCCTTGACAGGCAGTATAGTAATTCAATTTTCATCAGAAGTCACAAGCAAATGGGTGGATTTGAAAATATATTTTGAAATAAACAATTCTTACTATTACTTAAACAATATCTTTGTTTGTGATAGGTGCAAGATCATCCATCGTGTTTGAAATGACGGCAGTCTCCTTACAGCATATCAGTGTCATGTTTGAACATCCACTTATGGAATCAATGTTAACAGGTAATTATTTCTCAACCCAGTTAGACAGGCAGTCATTTAAATGTTTCATGCATAGCTGTTGACTACCATGATTTCACTTTATTTCCCCCCTGCAAGCCATTTCTCTGGAGGGGGTATAAAGAATTCTCCTTGTCTGTATATCCCATCCTGCACCTTTTGTCTAACTGTTGGGTCAGTCAATCCCACGTTTCTGTTGTCTGACTATTAGGTCTGTCCATCCCACTTTCCCATTGTCTGACCATTAGATCTGTCCATCTCACCCCAGCCACTGGATCTGTCCATCCTGCTGTGTCCTTTTTGTCAGGCCATTGGGTCTATCCATCACAAATTTTGCAAGTTATCAAACAAGTAGATGATTTTATCATGGTCTGTTATGCAGATTAAAGTAGTAAGAAAGTTTCATATTTTATTTCTGGGTTATAGGGAGCAGAAAGTTTTTTTGTATTATCTGCATACTTATTCTTGTTCTGCTCTTAAAAACCAAATACTTCTTAAATTATGAGAAATAATTGTAAATAAAACATTAATATTTTTGTGTGCCTGCAAAGGCAGAAATGTCTCATTTGTTCTGTGTATTTTTTCCATTATTTGAAGGTGTCCATCAGTCACTGGTGTGAGGGGCTGGGGTTCACTGTTGGTGCATTAACTATTGGAAAATATCTGTAATTAACTAGTTTCTTTCCTCACAAGAGTGAAGAATCAAATTGTTAGAATACCATGAGAATTATGCCTCACTATTCATTAGTCTTCTGATTCTGATGTAATGAATACAATTTCTTTCAACAAAAATAACCCCATTGTAAATCAAATCCATCATCACACCTCCATTTTGGACGATTCTTAAACCTGCACCCAGTTACTTATCTGTCTTCTATCTAGGAACACGTTTCAGTTGATTATAACTTATTGTAAACTTACCTTAAAAAAACATCCTTATTTTTATGTTTTATTATAGCTATTTATTTATCAGTACTGGAATATAGTTAAATTTGTGATTAGACTTGAAAGGTTTCAGTTTAAGACTGCTCAGAATATGTTCATTTCATTGGTTCTATTAGTAAAATTTAGCACCAACTTTTTACGCTCCCCCTTGCTTTGGATCTACTCTTATGCTTTATCTGTTGCAAAAATTGCAACCAAGATTGATCCTATCTATTGACTTTCATATTTCTTCTCAATGACGTAGCCTAAAACCAATTTGAGTGATATTAACGCAGATTTCTATTGATGGTTAATAATGGCAGGAGATTGGAACATGGTGGACTTTCTTCACATGAGCTTTTAGTTATGCTTGCATTTTCTTAGGTATGGAAATAGATTAGCTGAATCTAAGCAATCAGTGCCCAGGTTGGTGTCATAAGTGCTTTTTTTAGGAAAGGCATTTAGCTCTCATTTCCTCTCTTTAATATAAAACAGTAATGTGCTAAATGTGAAATTGAAACCAACAAAAATTAGTCATTGATAAACGCATATAGCGTGATTAGTTTGGTGTGTGCCTTATTGGGTAGTCTCGTATCCTGTATGTAGATTTGGTTACTTGGATTTGGAGTTTTTATTTGCATTTAGATGCTTAATGAAGACATTTGAGTATATCTTAAAACAAAATGATATTCTTGCCATCTGAAAAGAAATAGAAATGTGCCATCACATCAGGTTCTTTTCAGACCTTGGTATTTGCTGCATTTTCAATTATTACATGGTTTTTGTGCAGATTACATAATCATTTGTTTGTTTTTATGCCAGTGTGGTCCTCTTGATTTGGTCATGTCTGGCCAACCAGCCTGAAATTCTTGTGAGCATGGTTGTGAGAGGGAAAAAAGGCATTCAGTGTAGACAAATGAAACCTTGCTGGCATTTATGTTGATGACCTGATTTGATTTTCATGACCTTACTTTTCATATGTTCACATTCGTCTAATATTTGCATGTTACCACTCCAGAGGCTATGTTTTCATTCCAGTTTTAATAAATGTTTGGAATATAGGTTTATACATACATTATGCTTTTGGCGTAATCCTTACTCTTTTGTTCACTAAATTACGCCTTACGCGTAAACGTATATGGATTACGAGATTTCGGTATATCCCCCTTCCAAAAAAAAAATAATTTGTTTTCTCATTTTTATTAACATCCCATTAATCCTACAGACCGTATTCTAGAAAAGAGAGCTTCTGCTTAACTACAGTATAAGAGTACGCTTGTCCATAGACTTGCATGCACTTTCCTAACAGTATTATGTTCTATTTATAGCAGCTGTTCTATTTCCAAGAAACATGCTGGTTTCTACTTTCAAACTTTTGACCTCGGATTCTGTTTATAGCAGCTGTATGGCTTAGTGAGGAGAGAACAGACTGGTTTTCTAATTTTTAATCTTTACATGCAGATTCTTTGTTTTAATTCATATTTGGTACAGAACCAGTCTGTAGGATATTTGGTGCTAAAAGTCAGTCAGATTTATTCAAGCCAATGTGTGTGCTAGAGCAGAAATGTTTCCGGATAATTTCACAGATTAAATAAAGGCGAAAAAAATGATTCAGAGATGAATACATAACACAGTGTTCCATTCTAGGGCAGGTTCATGCCCGTTGCAGGCTGTGTGGAAAGGATTTTAATATTATTCATGGTGGTAAATTTGATGTGGAGCAACACTTGAAAACTAAAGAAAGCTTGAATTATACTAACTCCATTACCAAGGTAACTTCTTTTTTTACAACAAAACTCAATTGTGGACACGAATGTTATAAATGCAGAGGTGTTATTTACCGAGTTCTTAATAGAACACGCCCCTAGCGGTAGAAGACTACGTTGGTCCTTTGATCAAACGGATGTTTCCTGATTCCAAAATTGCAGAATTCATGCATGTGCAAGAGCAAAATCATCTAATATTGTTTGGTGTTTAGCGGAAGATGCTTCACTTAAAATTGCAGAAGCCATGAAAATTGGGCCGTTTAGTATTGCCACAGAAGGGAGTAATAATATTGATGACAAAAAGTTGTACTCAGTCTGTGTAAGAGACTTTGACAACAAAAACGGCAAAGTCAGAGTGCTCTTATTTCATTACCAGAATTAACAATAAATTCCACTGTAGAAAACATTTTTGATTTGCGTGTTAATGCTTTGAATAAACATGATATAAATTGGCAGAGCTGTATGGGGTTTTCAGCTGATAATGTGTCAGTGATAACTGGAATTCATAAAGGAGCTGCATTCTGTATTTTGACAAATGTCTCAGTGTACATCACAGGTTGTCTCTGTCATTTGATGCACCTTGCTGCACGAAAGGCTGCCAATAAAAACTGAAGTATCAAGTTGGCATTCTACCTGACAATGTACTTCATGCGGACAGAATTGATTTTTTTTTCATCTTATTTCCCAGCTAAATGACCCAATAACTGGAAGATATAAATTTCCTCTTCTTTGTCAGGTTATGAAAGGAATATTGGTTCTTTACCATTCTAATGCTGGCAGTGAGAGATTGTTCTGTATTGTTAGCAACAATAAAACTGAATTCAGATACAGGCTCAGTAATCTAGTACTTAGTGCTCTACTGGTGTGCAAAACATTCATAGTCTCAGCTGGTACAAAGTGAGTATGTTGCTTTTTAAATCCAAAAGTGCTACATATATGAAACCTTGAAGCAGTAATTGATGTTAAATGACAGTAGGGGTAAAAAAAAATTGTTTTGTACAAATGTTTATTGAATTTGTATCATGTTATATGAGGATTACTCTTTTTCTTCTCGGATTACTCTTTTTGTCCACTTGGATTACACTTTTTCCTCGCCAGGGGTTGGCATGTATGTTTATAGCATCAGTATTTTGGACAAGTTTGAATACAAGCAAAATATATGCATGTTGATGAGGTGATCCTGAGCTTCTTACCACTGTTGAAACCATCTTAATTTGATTCAGCTTTGAATATATTCTTATGTCATCAGGATGTCAGAACAGGTTCATTAATTCTGTGCATATTTATAAGGTTATCTTGTGTCTCATTGGCAGGCTTGTTATTACTCAGAAATCTGTATTCTGATCCAATTTTGATTCAACTTGGAATATTTTATTTATATAAACTGTAAAAAAAAATAAAAAATAATAGATTCAGTAAAAGTGAGGTACACAGATATGGACATTAATTAGTTGATCTGCATCTGATTGGCTGAGTATGTTTCCACTCTGGAGGTCATATTTCTGATCTCTTTTAAAAAAGATCAAACTTGTAATGTGGAATGTTATATAGCTTGTTATTCTGGCACAACTTTACCTTTGTCAACCACTCCGGTGGCCTAGTGGTTAGAGCATCCGCCTCAGATGCTGGAGGTCATGGGTTCGAACCCTGGCCAAGTCATACCAAAGACTTTTTAAAATCGTACTAACAGCTGCCTCGCTTGGCGCTCAGCATTAAGGGGTTAGTGTTAGGACTGGTCAGCCTGGTGTCAGGATAATGTGACTGGGTGGGACATCATGCCACATGTCTGTGGCATGATGCCCCAGTGCTAGACATCTCTATAAACTGTCACACTGCAGACATTGTAGCGATATGACTGAAAAATTGTTAAAGCTACGTTAAAAATCTAAATCACACACACACCTTTGTCAACATAATAAGAATTCATCCTTCTATAGGTGAACCCCAATAAAGAGTTCTGAAAAGAATCAGTAATATAACACAGACCCAATCAGCTGCCCAGGTCCTCAGTGCATGTGCCTTAGTTTTCATCTTTTCTTAGATGCCATTTGCAATTGCAAGTTTGCAAAAGTAGTTCTGTGAAATATGAGCCTTTGTTAGCATTAAATCATGCTATGCAGCCACTAATAGAGGTTTCTGTGTTTTTCAGTGTTTTCCTGAGACCTCAATTCCATTTTGAAAATTTAAGCTCTCACAGTTTTTTCAGGCATTTGTTTTGGTCAGTTATCTTGCACTGCCTGATTAACTGCCCCCCCCACCCCTGTGTGTGTGTGTGTGTGTGTGTGATATGTTTTCCTGTAGCACTTAATGTATTTAATTCAGGCACTGTGGTAGGTATCCATTCATTTCATTGCTGAACATGAAACCTGTTATCAGACATTCCTTTAGTTTGTGAACATCTTTTTATGCTCCTCGTTTATGTAGCACATAGAGTTAACATGCATAAGGGTTTGCCCACCAGCTTTCTAATTAATTTTTCAGTTATTTTTCTTGCAAGTTTTGTATTTGATATTGCTGTTAGTTCTTTCCAACAGAGGGTTAGCAGTGCTAGGTTTTTTTTTTCTTACATTAGAGTTACATATTCTCCCTCTTGTTTGTTGTATAAATTTAGATAATTCATTTTGCCAGTTTTCTTTCATTCAGTGAGAGCAATGCTATATTCATTAGAGAGCAACTTGATTGTTATAGCTCCATGAGATGTAAACCTCACCTTTATCTTTTTATGAACCCCGAGTTGTCTGTCTGTACATGAATTTAGCATAATGTAGAGTGGTGCAATTATATGTTGCACACCACTTATCATGTATATATACATTACATTACACAACATGTAAGTTCTCATACTTTTCATTAGTATTGTAATTGGTAAGTGCTGTTACAGGTCTTGCAGCACACATTATTTGTTATTTATATAATACAGTGCGTGACTGCATAAGTACTCATGCTTTTTATTTTTGTTGTTTGTTTCTTTGTTTTTAGACTTGCACGAAATGTCAAAACAAAGCATGGTGAATGTGGGCACAAGAAGTCCCCATGAGATTCCCACACCACTGCTATTTGTGTACAGGCAGTAGATGGATACCCACTGTTGCATCTGGCCTGATATTGCATGAGACAAACTGACCAAGAACATTTGACGTTGAAGAAGAAGAGGAAAGGACCTTTCCAGTACTCAGGCTTTCTTTCTTGATTTCTCAAACTCAGATAGGAACATGTAGTCCTTCTTAATTGGGTTCATTCCAGGTCCCTCCCAAGGCAGGAATGACCTTCTCTCAGAGGCTCAAGAGTCCCAGGCCCCTTCAAGAGGAGGAATGACCAGGGCAGAGAGTGAGAAGCTAAGCCCACTCCAAAACTACAAGGTGGAAAATGAAGCATGCTTTAAGGCAATTTGAAGATTGAGCCTCCCTGGTAGGAGCAAGCTCCAATTGTGCTCAGTTTTTAAGAAGGAGGAATCTTGCAGCTCTAAATCACTTGACCAGTCACACTGATTTGTTGACAGGTTTCTATCATGAGAACCCCATAGGTATGTCATTCCCACTTTTTCTTTAAACTGTCTGGATCCCTAGAGGATGTTTGGTCATCCCTTTCAGGGAAGTGTTTTCCTTCCCTTTCATGCTGCCATGGACTTCTTTGTCCTGTCCTTAGGTCAGGGTTGATGTCCTAGTTGAGGCCTGACACCACCCCATTACATAGTGGGGCCCAAGAGGAGAGTAAGAGGCAAGCCCTTCTTCCTCCAAGCATCCCAGGAAAGAAGTGAGGTACCCTTACCCTGTGGTTGAGTCGGCAGCAAAGAGACAGGTCTACCTCAAAGAGAGAAAGAGTCCATGAGACCTGCCTCCCTGCAGAGGGAGCAAGACGAAGATGTCTTGTCAATCCTGATGGACTCAAAAGGGTTTGAATCGAAGGATGCTGGTATGTCCTTCTCCATAGTAATGGTTCCATGATGTTTCTTACCAATCAGCTCAAAAAGAGGAGGGCTGAACCTTTGCAAGGTAGTAGACAAGGTTTACTGTCTTCTTCCTGAGGATATGTGCCTAAATCCTCAGGCTTGGGAGAAGCATTTGTTCCAGCTTGGAGGGACTCTCCAGAGCTACTTCCTGATGAGTGAGACCTGTTATTGCTACCCCACTTGGCCATGGTTGGGGAGCTTTCCGTAAGGTTTACAAAGGGCAAGAGGTGACTAGACAATGAAGTGTGGTAAGTCACCCCTCTACATTGAGACCTTTGGTCTCCCAGGGTTCCCACATTACCAGGAAATTTGGAAAAAGTTGGGTTAAATCATGGATTTTTTCCTGAATATGAAAGTGCTTGAACTTTGAACATATTTTGAAAATTCAGGGAAACCCCCCAGGAATTTTCTGCCACTACTTGACAAGGGAAAAATTATGTAATTGATTCTTAATTGAACTGATCTTGAGTTAAATTTATTGAGTTCAAACCAGAATATTATGGATCATATGGGTGCTTGCCATAAATATATTTTTATAGTCAATCCAAATGCTCAGTGGATTATATTCATCTAGTAGACAGGTTAGGTCACAGACTAGATATCAGTATCTTTTCTTACATGGAAGGTATGAAAACCAGTCTAACATCACAGTAAACCAACATGGCTACAGTATAGGGTAGCCACTTACCTGCTGGCCTGGCAAACTTAAACACCATTACATCAAGTCATATCTGCATGAAATTGATAGGAAAATTATTTATTCTCTCAGAATTTGTGACTATTACAATTGTAATGTCTTTAATCCACTGGTATATGTAATGAAACTACAGTGTTGGTGAAATTTGACCTGGTAATCACCATTTGCATTGTTAGTCACACAATAAGGTTTGCAACCTGGAAAACGCTGAAGTATTGTTCCACCGCTATTTACAGGTACAAAGTTAACACCCCTGCATGGCCTCTTAAATCTCCCACTTTTCATTTAAGACACTGGAGACTTTGGAGGTGATCTATTTTTGGCAGCTTTCTTCAGACTGTTGAAGGAGGAAACACTGTCTCCAGCTGCATTTCAGTGCCAAAACATCAACCTACTCCATCTCCAAAGGGATATTGCACTGAATACTTCTAAGGTCATGCTCAACTACAGGAAGATCTTCATTTGAGCTGCTCCTCTTGGAAGTGAAATCCCTTTTTGGAGGTCTGATCCCGATTGTGGCTTCCCAGGATCTGAGAGACCAGTGACATGGGTCTCTTGCAATTGCTACTGGTCATTCAGAACTGGCCAGGAAGTGTGGTCAGCCTGATTGGTTGTGGGGGCCTTTAGCCAAATATTTTAAAGCCAATCTAAAAAACCATCACATGATAAGCCTCCTTTTCCTATCAGCTGCCTGATGAGGTCACTGGAGAGGCCAAGGGAAGATGTTTGCAAGTCCTTCCCTCTCTTCCTTAAGGGGTGGCAGCTAGCCCAAAGGGACTCGGTTCTTCTTTAGCAGTGTGCTTTCTTCCATTTATCCCCATGGACACTTAACTAGCTCTCATTTCCAGTGTCTGGTCAAGCACAATGTATGGGTTGGTTCTCGCTCTCATGTTACTGGCTTCAGTTCTGGGAGTTTCCCCTGACAAAGACCTCCAAGCTGGTCCACCAGCTTAATTGAGTTCATTGAAGGGAAGATGTGCATTCCCTTCTGTGGAGACCACTCCAGTGGCCTAGGGGTTAGTGTGTCCACCTTGGATGTGGGAGGTCATGGGTTCGAACCCCGGCAGAGTCATACCAAAGACCTATAAAAATGGTACTGACATCTGCCTTGCTAGGTGCTCAGCATTAAGAGGTATGGGTTAGGACTGGTCAGCCTGGTGTCAGGATAATGTGACTGGGTGGGACATCATGCTACATAATTGCTGTATGATGCCCCAGTACTAGACGTCACTATAAACTGCCATGCTGCAGACATCGTAGTGATATGACTGAAAGTTTTTTAAAGCTACATTAGAATTCCAAGTCACACACACCCTTCTGTACAAGGGTGCAATACAGAGGGTATTAAACAACCATTCTCAAGTTCTTGTACTCCTGGATCTTCCTGTTTTCTAAATGAAGAGGAAAGTTTCATTGTTTAGATCTTTTCACTTCAAGTTTTTACAGGAGGAGCCTTTCAAAATGGAGACCACAACCTCATTCATATTGGCCATCAGACATATCAACTGGGTGGTCTCCATCAAAGACCAGGATGTGTACCTTCACATCCTAATTTTTCCTTCTCACTGGATGTGGTTCTGATTGAACAGGGAGGTCTTCCATTTTTGTGCTCCAGCATGAACTCTATTATATAGAATGACTCTGTGAAAGGGGTTTCATGCATGTGTATCTTATTGTTAAAGATCTTAATAATTATACAAAAGGGGCAAATTTAATTGGGCATGGGGCAATCTTTGCGCTGGTTGTTAAATATTTGGCAGGTCATAAAATTAGCCCTGTACCTTTGAACAAATCATGGCCAAATACATGAATAGAAAAATTGTGCTTAACATGTCATAAACAATGTTGATCATTTGACTTAACATTGATAAGGTGGAATGTGAATTTGTGGTTTACAAAGAACAAAAAAAAGTTTGTTCCAAGATCCACCACAATGACACTAAGTGCAGCTATTAATTATCAGTCATGTTTTCTGCAAGTAATACTGTATGTAAACTATTCAGTGGCAAATTTAATTGGGCTTGGGCAATCTTAGTGCTAATTGTTAAATAATAGGCAGATCATAAAATTAACCATGTATCTTTGAACAAATTGTGCCCAAATACTTGATAGAAAATTGTGCTCAACACATCATAAACAATTATGGATCATTTTACCTAACACTGGATAAGGTGGAGTATGAATTTGTGGTGTAAAACAGATGGAAACAAAGTTTGTTCCATGAACCACCAATGACACCAAGAGTAACCATTGGTTATCAGGTAATAATGTATAATGAAAACGAATAGAATAGCATGTATACTGTCCTATTTCTCATGATGTGTTTTTTAAAACTTTCAGTTGAGTTGGACCTGTCAGACATTACCAATGTAAAGTGTTCAGTTTGTACAGGGCAGCACGAAGAGAAGATTTGTTCAGATGATTTTTCATCCAAGGCATTTCAGAGGTATGATATTTGTAGACTTATTTCATTGTTTCTTAAAGGAATTTTAGATGCACATTGAATTTTCTGTTTAAAATTCTTGCAATATGTCATTCCATCGCTCAGTACTCAAAGGTGTTTTGGTTATTTTGTAAAATCCTGACAAAAGATTTATTAGTCTCAAAAAGTTTTTTACTGTACATATTCCTTATAAAACAAGTCAAACTGTAAACTGCACAGACTTGGATCTGCCATCACATAACATGCTGGCAGATCTGGGTCTGTAAAGTTTGTTTGGAGTAATCAGTAGAACAAACATCATAGACCCAGATCTGCAGGCACAATATGCTACAGCAGATCAGGATATTTGTTGTTTGCTGTTTGACTTAAATTTAAAGCGAGTACATATAGTATGTACTATGTACAAAATATCTTGTTCATAATTAATGTTTTGGGGGCTTTTGAAGTTAATCGTTTATACCCCTAATTTGTTGGGATCGCTCTGGTAGCGTAAGTGGTTACAGCATCTGCCTCGGATGTGGGATGTCGCAGGTTTGAACCCTGGCCGAGTCATACCAAAGACTTGGTACTAGCAGTTACCTCACTTGGCTCTCAGCATTAAGAGGTTAGTGTTTGGACTGGTCGGTCTGGTGTCAGAATAATGTGACTGGGTGGGACATGGTGCTAAATGTCTGAGGCATGATGCTCCTGTGCTAGACATCACTATAAACTGCCACACTGCAGACATTATAGCGATGTGAAAATTTTGTATAAAGCTACGTTAAGAATCTAGAGTCACACAGACACACACCCTAATTTGTTGTATAAATGTTTTTGTATATTTATATTACTTCAGGAGGTATACAATTTGTACTAGCTTTAAATTTATTGTATGCATGTCATTGTGTATACATGCTACTTCAGGAGGTGTATATTTTGTCCTAACTGTAAATTTGTTGTATGCATGTTATTGTGTATACATATTATTTCAAGAGTTATATATTTTGTCCTAACTGGAAATATGTTGTATCCATGTTACTGTGTATATATGTATTACTTCAAGAGGTATATATTTTGTTCTAACTGGAAATTTGTTGTATCATAGTTTTTGTGTGTGTGTGTGTGTGTGTGTGTGTGTGTGTGTGTGTGTGTTTATCCAGCAATAGAGCAATTTACCAGATGGCCTGTTTTGTTTGCACATGCAAAAAGAAAATTGGTGCACCACTTTTTTAACAAATTCTCTCCAATAACTCAGATAAGTAACAATTTAGGCATTTAAGAGAATGATAGTTTTAAAAATATATGCTACTCTAGGGACTGTCTTGGATACAGAATTTCAGGATTCATTCTAATTTCTCAAAAATAACATTGAAAAATTAATGTAATCCATCACATGTCCATCTGTTAGCACAAGTTTGTTATCATTACTCCTCCCAAACTACGTGGAAGATTGGTACTAAATTACACACAAATTCATCCCAAAGTCTAGTAGGTCCTAGATGAAAATGGACCTGTTATGAAATCCATGGGATTTTCAATAAAATAATTTGTATGATCTAGTTGATGATAAATAAGCTGACCTCCAAATTGACCATTGTGAAAACCTTGTCACTACCCCTTCTTTATGGATCGTCAACTCAACATGGAATGTGAGGTGATCACCAGATGACTAATTCTAGCTCATTCTAAATGAAAACAGGGCCAGTTTGACAGCCAATATAGCCACCTTGGTATCAACCTTAACAGTCTTGTTATCATTACTCTTTAGCAGAAAGTCATATTGGTATTGTGGGTTTTCATTTGAAGATTTATTTTAGTGTATAATTGACCCATCACCACTTGTCAGTCATGCTGTTTAATTACCCAATCAGCCAGTGTAAATTAGACACACCTCCAGGCATCCTTTACATTGCTGTTTTCCTGTGACAAGCTGTTATGATAATAAATTAGTTATCTTAAATCTTTACAAAATTTGGCAGTGGTTCATTGAATTTTTGATTGATAATGGTGAAAAGAAGTCAGTGATGGCTAAGCAATTCTAACAGTTAACATCCAGATTGTCTAAATGGAGGAGTTAGATTTATTCCCTTCATGAAAGTTAGATGAAACATGGATGGATAAAAGCTTGTGGTCGCCCACATGATGAGCTGAGCAACGACACATTTGATGGCAGTTACCATGTATTCTCTTGGTAAAAAAATTATGTCCCATCAGTAATTAAAAAAAATAATAAAAATTAGAAATTGACAGAAATATACAAAAACAAACATCTAGAATATGGGTCGTGAACCCCTAACTTAGGGCTTTGTTGGGTGCATTTGTTCTTTAAGAAGCACTGAACCTCAGATTGCCTTATTTTGATTTGAAAATGTACTCTTTAATGTTGGCTTCACTGTCTCAATCTTTCAGACACTTGATTGACTCTTTACTTTCAGTCACTGAGCAGGTTTGGGGATGGAAATTGTAATTAAGAATAAAGAAATGCAAAACAATGGTTTCAGAAATTCCAGTATATTAAGCATGTATTTTACATGTTTACATCAGCAAGCATCACTAATCAAAATTTCATCTCATAAACAGAGTAGAACTTTAAAAGTATTATGTACAACCTCATACTTCTAAACAGTAACTGTTTATAATTTTGTTATATATTTTAATTCATTTATGTCAAAGGCAGCATAAACATAAATCAGTTAAAATCTACATGATAAGACTCTATACTAAATGCATTCTAGAGTGAATTTCCTTTTACATGAGTATGTTCTCAAACCGCTTTAAAATTGATTTTTACAATTTACTGAAATAAAACATAGGTTATAAATATACGAACTTGAGATACAAAAATATTATCTGCTGCAGAATAATTTGTGCAGCTTGGTAATTTTATATTTTTAAGAATAATAAAATCATCTTTAATAAACCTATCATGGAAATTGAGACATATTTCTTTGCCAAATACTAGGCTGGAGGTTAACAGGTCATCAAGTCACATGATTCAATAGGCAGAGCGATCTCTCATCTCCCGTTAAGTCAGTTGGACCTAAATGAAAATAATGACACAGCGATATCCATTGTGGCCACCACGGGTGCCATCCTGAATGGATGGTCATATCAATATCTGATTGTCACCAAAATGATGTCTAGTTATTCCAAAATAAAATGGTTCAAATCTTGCATCCAGCATGTCTACCATGGTGACCATTTTTTTATAACTCAGGAATATTGGAGATTAATTCAAGACCTGGCAGATAAAAGAAATGGTTTTGTCAGTTGATCAGATCAGTTGAGGGATCATTGTTTTTAAATTATTCTACCTTTTGAATATTCCTCTTTTTGACATTCAGGTGTGGATTCTTGCACCACACCTCATTTTCAGTTCTAAATTAGACTTTGCTACTTAATGTAAATCTCTCATAATAAGCCTGTGGGGTCAACCTGATTGATTTATTTTATACCCTGTCAGTGAAGTTGTAGAGTATTACAGTTTACAATACATATAACTGAAAAGGTTGCTTCCTTGCTCTGGATAATTCATGATCATTAGTAATTTCCCATCCTCAGAGCATAAATAAGATATTTATACTCTGAGTATGGGAACTTACTAATTATAATTTGGTACATACTTTGCCCATAATTCAAGGAAAAACCTTTTGATTTTTTGGAGTCAGTTGCTTGGAAGGTTAAGACCATTTGCTAAAAATAGATTTACCTGTGCATTTAATTTTCAGATGCTAAGTTCTAGATTACAGAATTCAACAAAATTTCACATTTTGTTCCTTTTAGCCCCAGTAAGAGCCCTATTGATATATGGTTACTTGTTCCAAGGTCAGTGTTGCCGCCATGAAGCAGTTTTGTTTATTGCATTTCATTTCCAGACAGTAACTTAAGCACTATGCAGCATATTTGTATGAAATTTTATGGGGTTTTCTGCTACTGCTAAGGAAAGAATCCTGGTGATTGCTTTGGTGGTGGTGGAGGGGGGGGAGGGTTGCAGTTTACCTTCATGCTCTATTACTTAACAATACATTTGGGCTTTACATTTCATTCAGGACTAAAATTGAAGTTCCCTTAAACCATTTCAAACAAAACCTATTGCATGTATTATAACCTGGTTGTCTAAGAAAGGTCCCTATCAGTTGTGAAGTACACCACTCCCTTGATAACTCGCGCCCTGATAACTCATGAACCCGCTTATAATGCAGGGTCAGGCGTGTATCCCATTTTTTAAAACCAGAAAATACCCCAAAAATAGATCCCTATTTTATGAACTTGAAGGAAATCGCGATCAAAATTAGTTACGAAAACTTTGATATATCGCTCGTTTTATCGTTGAAAACAGTAGATAAGACCTGGAAATTTTAATCAACATTATGAAATACCAAATTTAAAAATAAGTCATACAATTTTTTTTACATTTTCTTTTCGAGCGACATTCCTAATACATTGCAATTAACAATAAGTAAGGAAATTCTGATCACTGAAAATGTCACTTAGCCGAGTGGAGGGAGTACTTTAATAAATAAATTCAAATTAAATAATTTTTTTATCAATTGAAATTTGTGTTCTAGTTCTGTCTTCTAGTTCCTGTTAAGTGTAATCATCATAAATGCAATTTGTCCTCTTGTAATTAAACATAAAATATGTCAATCTACCGTAACAGCTATGTCCACGAGCGTTTCTTTGAGAACCTAATTGGGTGCTGACCGTGTTTTGATAACTGACTTGCGGAAGTGTTTGTTGCATTGTTGCACTGAATTAATAGCTGGCCTCCTTTGTATTATCACATTAATTATGTCTTTTGAATCAAATAATGGAGGTGAAATAAAAGAAAAAATCCTACAAACTGAAAATCTAGCTGCCCCGGTCGTATGTCGGGTGAACTCACTTCATTTGATCAATCGAACACTGTTATAAATGTTATTGTGTATGTAACATAAACTACCTTAAATTAACTGACTAGTTGGTAACTGTGATCAAAGATAGCATGGCAACCAAGCGAAAAGAATACTTCGTAAAATAAAGAGCTTGGTTTCACAGATATGGACCATTGTGGGCAAGCGAGTTTCAGAGAATTCTTGAACTGGCACTTAGAGCTATCCTCAAAAATGATAAAAAGTTTCATTATTACTTCCAGTGAAATCACGATATCAATACTATACTAATTGAACAGCACAAAAATTGAGATTTGATGTAGACGATCGTCTCACGAAACAAATTTCACTTTTTTGAACAAAAGGAATCTTGTTTGGTGGTGTATCAACAGCTAGTCCAGTTCCGGCTCTTTTGACTTCCGATTTGGCAGGATACAATCACTTACCACGCTGGGAACCAGACTCATCAAGAAAACAAAAAGCAGTTACGTAATACACAGATGTTTTCGTGTACACGTAACGGTTGTTGAAACCAGTTGGAACGATCTTTCACATGTTGGATATTTTAAAAATAAATGTTATTTAAACAGAATAATGAACAACTTCATTAGGAAAAGCACGTTATTAAAAATTATTATTGACATGAATGTAAAATGAGGATTCAGTCATTAAACAGCGAAGTTCCCTAACCCCGACCCCCCCCAAGCTATTTTCTTGATATCCAAGCGATTTTTTTTTTAATTTTTGGAGGTCCCTTGGTAGCTCGCACCCTCGCTTATAGTGCCGTCTATGTTTGTGGACCCCGTTGTGCATGAGTTATTGAGGGAATGGTGTATGTAGTTCAAATTTGTTGTTACTAAAAATAGATTTTGCACTTGCATTTAATTCCTGGATAATGTCAGAATGCCTTTATAACAACTTTCAAGGAAACTTGTTATGTATGTTTGGTTTTACACAAAAACGGCGCCCTGAACTGCTCTGTTTGGGGGGAAATTTAAGGCCGGGCCTAAATCCAAATGGTTAAAGATTGGCATAGGAGTACTGTCAGAATTAGATCTGTCCTTTAATACTTGCACAAAGTATACTGCAGAAAATATGCTTAAGTTGGCAGGCTATCATGTACCATTTGTGTCTCTCTTATTTGGTAATTTGCATGTTGGCTAATCTTTGGATATTGCTTTTCTAATCACGTATTTGCCATCTAATGGTCATTTGTTATCTTATTACATTATTTTTTTATTTCTCCAGGTGTTTCTCTGTGCCTGTAACACTACGTGCAGTAATTCACAAGGTAAAGGAACAGATTAAAAAACTGACACCTCCTGTACCATTAGAGATAGACCAGCCAGAGACATTAAAAATTGCCTGGCCAAGAGACTTCAGTGCAAATCATTCTAGTGTGATTCAAAAAGAAAATGATCGAATGCCATTATTACATGAGTTGCCATTCAAAAATCGATATGGGATTGCCGATTTCTTCAGACAGCAGCAGTTTTTGGCACCTCCTCCTCCACCAGATGATCGGTCTGATAAACCACAGAATAATCCTTTATTGGCTACTCTTTTGGATCAGGGGTCACCACCACATGCTCAACAAGAGTCACTTTCAGTTCATGATAGCCCTATGTTGTCAAAACTTTTGGAGGATAGTACATCAGTTGCTGCAACATTGCCTCCATTTCCTGCACCCAAAAAACGCATTACAAAACGAAAATCATCTAAAGACTTAGCTGGGAGAAGCCCAAAGCACAGACACATTTCTGATGGAGATTCTAGTGGTGAAAAATTTACAGATCTCGATTCCAGTGGAGGATCACATGACTTTGATGCTTTAATGAGGCCTTCAAGTGTAAGTTCTGTTGGAAGTGTGGGAACTGGGCCATCTCCAGCAGGTTCAATCATTGACCTAACAGAATCTGATCCATTCTCCGAATCGCTTGTGAAAAAACTGGAAAACACAATGGATAGCTATATTCCAAAGGAATCTAAATTTCCTGGTGGCACTGGTACGCAAGGGGAGTTAGCTGACATGTTGTCATCAATTTCTAAGGATATAAACAAACCACCAGATCCTCATAGAGTCAGTCCAAAAAACGAGCAAGCCTCTACCTCTCTTGAGGGTCAGCCATTGGGCTTGGGAGAAGGTAGAGACTTCATTGATCCTCAGTTTATTCCCAACAAAGGCAGCGTACAACCACAGAAAAGGACACCAATGCTTAAGAGGCAAGATTCAATCAGTCGTAGTTCATTAGATTCTATGGATACTTGTTCCGAGCCCTCTGGAAATGATTTGTTGAGTCCGCCGCCAATAAATTTACAAAATTTTCTTCCAAATGTTAAAATGGAAAACATTGATTTCCCAGAATCTAAATATACAGTGTTACCATCTTATGATGGTAAATTGATTTCTAGTAACCAAACAGTGTTGAATTTCCAAATGAATTCAAAACCAGATCCTCATGATTTAAAAGCTCACTTTGACTGCAAAACTGAAAATCGCATCTTTTTTCCTCAGGAACGTGAAGGGAATATCAAGTCTGAAGAAGGGGGTGGTACTGTTATGAAATTGAAATTAAATGCCATGAAACAGTATGATAGTATTTCCCCCACTGGGTCTGATGATAGTAAATCAAGAACTAGTGCTTTTGATTTCCATAGTGATGATGAAGAATTTGAATTTCAGACATCAATGACTGTTGTATCAAGTTCACCCACGCGCCTCCAAATTTCAAATAAATCCAAAACATCAAGGGATTCTAAGCTCATCAAAAGTGACAAGTGTAAAAGGAAAGAATCAAAGTCCTCACGTGGGATTTCAAGTAAAAGAAAACGAGAAAAAGATGAGCTGAAAAAGGAGAAGAAGAAGAAAAAGCTTGAGAGTTACACAATTCCAACTGATGGGGCGGTGTATAGATCTACAACAGTCAATGTAGAAAGTGTGGGTAATAATGAATTCAAACCAATGCCAAAAATCAAAATCACAAAAAGTGTTTTGATGGAGGGAACTGGTGCGAAAGTGGAGGCAAAACTAAAGGATAGCAACTTGAAATCATTATATTCTGAAGAAGGTATATTTGACAAAATAGAGGCAATGAAAAATGAACACATACGACAGAATTCTATTGATGGGCTTAATTCCAAAAAACATGTCAGCTCCAAGTCACAAAAATCACACAAAACCCATCAAAGGTCTTTTTCTTCTTCCAGTATAGCATTCAGCAAATCAGATTCTAAATTGGTGACTAAAACACCAACAATCAAATTAAAACCTATTGTAATGCCTTCTTCAGGAGCATCTGTGAATGTTAGCTCCTCCTCTCGTACACCAACTACCCCTACCACACCTACTAATAAAAGCATCACAGCATCCCCCACCTCTGCAACTATTGGCAAAATTGGAGCAGTGTCATTAGCAACCTCTGGATCAACCAAAACTTCAGTGACTTCCTCAAACTCTAAAAGCCCTACCAATGCTGCCATCCGCTCTGGGAACCATTCCAGTAAAAGCTCAATTGCAGCATTGTTAAATTCAAACAAGTCTAATTCTACAGGAAGTCTTGTGAAAGTTGGTAGCAATTTGTCCAGTAAAAACTCTCCTTCGAGCCAACAAGGCTGGAGTAACACACCAACCATAGGGCGTAGCTCAAGCCTTTCTTCTATATTGCAAAGCAAAAATTCTGGGAATTCAAACCGAAGCACCTCCACAAGTGGAGGTAGGACTTCTTTGCCATCACTCCCTGGAAATAAGGGATTGTTGAATTCTGGATCACGCAGCAGTAGCCTGTCAAATCGTGACAAATCTACCTCATCTAGCAAGGGAGCCTTAACTCCGACTACAGCTGGTCACAAGGATGCTGCAGCCAATGTATTATCCTTCCTAAATCCAAATGCTAGTAGCATTGCCAGTTTGCCTCCCATACCGAAGCTCAGTTCTACATCAGGGAATTCCAACAAAGGCAGTAATGCCAGTCTTTCCAAGGGCGGCAACACCCCAACTAGTCAGACTTCTGTGAATAGCAGTAAAGTCCCTAGTCAAAATCCAACACCTAGCTCAGACAAAGTCCCAGAAAAGGGCACTTCTCTTGTGATTAGTAATGCAAGTAAAAGTAGTAACACTCAAACCATTTCATCCACTCCTAGTAGAGGAAATGGTTCCGCTGTGGCAAATAACTCCACAAAGTTATATTCTAACCAAACAAATACTAGTTCAGGAGAGTCTTCTCAGATATCTTCTTCAGTCAGCAAGCACGAGGAAAGTTCTAAAACAAAATTGCTAGGTTCTGCAGGAATTCGAGGAAGGAAAAGCTCCTTGTCGGCAATAGTGGACAAACTCCATGTGCATGTTTCAAAATCCAGTTCTACACCGACATCCAGTGTTCCACCAACTAAAAGTTCACAGACAACAAATGATGTATCTCATGACAATGTGAAAGAAAGTTTAAATCCTAATTCTGAAAGTATCTCTGAAAAGAGAGATAGAATTAAAACTGACAACAACAGAAGACCTTCTGTATCACCCAAAAATAGTCCAAAATATCCTGTAGATTTTAGTCGAACTGCTAGTAGTGTTAACAATGGGCAAACAAAGTATAAAGGGAATGAAAATGATCGAAATATGGGAAGACCAAGCAGCTTATCAATTCAGAAGAATAATTTGGGCAGTGGTAAAAGGACATTGTCGACTTCAAGCCCAAATCCCAAACATTCTTTGGCAGAAAATGTAACACTAAGAAAATCTTTAGATAGTCCTAGTGCATCAAAACTGTCCCATGCTAGAGTAGAAAGCAAAGCCGAGGCCAGGCTTCGGCAAGGCAGCAGCACAAGTTCAGAAGTCACTACTCCACCAAAGAAGTCTTGTTCAGTTGAATCTGATACTACTCGAATGGATAGTACCCCAACTAAAATAGCAATAAAAGATGGTGGTGAGGTAGAATATACTAAAGGGAATGACAGTTCTGAGAAGCGGAAGGTTGAAAATTCAAATCATTTAAAGCAGGATAGAGAGGAATTAGTGTATTCTAATCAGAGCACCCGAACTGAAAATCGTGATTCTGTAGGATCAGAAATCGACAACAGGGCAGAGCAAGAAAATGAATCTATATTCAAAGTTCCAACACCAAAATCTCCTTCCTGGGAGGACAGGGCTGCAGATGACATTGAAAACATTGCTGTACGAAGAAAGTCTCGCTCAGTTTCCAAACCTATTCAAAGCCCTAGCAGCCCTTGCAGTAGTCCAGAAAATGGCTTAATTATTGACTATCCACCCTCACCCCGTCATTTACAAAACAAAACCAACTCTCCACAATGTAATATAGATCCCTCAACACCTAGTAAAATATCAGTTCATAAATCACCATCACCCATATTTTATCATCATCAGTCACCTATGTCATCACCAACTATTACCAAAGACAGTTCAAACTCCAATCCAGGATCAGTTGCTTACAATTCTCCTTGTATCATTGATGATGATCTTATGGATGAAGCTTTGATGCTTTGATGCTCTGAGTTGAATGAGCCTTAATCAGCTTTTGTAGTACCATTCTTCCTGTCCATATTACCCACTAACAGATGTATAAAATTCTTGTGATCATATATCTGGCAGTAAGATTGCAAAAATATTTTGTCCTCAGAACTAGCCATCTTTTATTTTATAACCTTCCTTGATCATTGATTGCTAAACTGTGTATGACCAAAATTTTAAACGTGCAGTTTTTAATCAGATTGCTAAATTTTAATGTCCATAAAAAATAAAATCACACAGGGTGGTAGTTGCTTACAAAGTTTGTAAAAAAAAAATAATTTTAGATTAGTACATATTCTGGGCTCATTATATGGCCCTGCTTGTAAAAATAAATCCCCGTTGAGCACATATTCAAATCAAACCTGAAACGCCACAGTGCATTCTAACTAGCAGAAGCCGTCACCTGTATTATATAATCACCTGTTTTTAGCAGCCTTATTTCTATGCTCCCAAGTACTGTGTTATCACAAGTATTTGCCAGAATTACTACAGGCAATGAAATTATTCCTGTAAAAAAACACTGGCCAGAATTGCTTAAGACGGTAAACAAATCCAGAAGGCAAATCATTTTTGTTAAAATGTGCAAATTTGGCAATATAAAATTTCAAAGCCTGTTATCTGATCTTTGATGTGGAAAGACGGAACCTGCCACTAGTTTATATTTTGGAAGTTATCATTGTTTTGAAATTGTAATGATCTCAGTTTTGAAAGTAACTTGCAAAATTTCATTATTAAGCTTTAAATTAATTATGAAATAGTGACTAAATGTTATTTTTGCAAAAATGGATTTATAAAAATAAAACAACAGATTATGGGCGAGGGCTTAGTACGGTTCAATCTTAAAAAGAACAAGATCTGAAATGTAAAATTCATTAATGCAGTCTCAAATACTGCATCAAATTAATTGAATATTTTGAAAAATTTTGGTAGCAACTATGGCAGTTCTAGTACAACATAGGTTGACCAAGTTATAGAAGAAATGGACTTGTATTGAGCAGCAATCTGTCTTAACGGGCTACTTTCTGTCTGGCTGATCTATGTCAAGTTCAGCATAGTGAACACTTTGATATCCATGTTTGTCCATTCATATCTACACTCATGATTAACCTAACTATTAAAGGCTTTTACTAGATAAATAAATGCCAGGCTTGATAGAAATAGGGTCTCTCTTGTTTCAATGGTTGCTGCTTAATGAAAATAGGGTCATGTGTTCTACTTCACAGAGTGGTTACTTGACATGGGTTTGACTAATTAGACTGAAAAGTAGACAAGGTTGAGCAATACCATTGGTGATTATCTGTGACATGTGACATTTTTCAGTTCAGTCATTTGCCTAACACTGATATGCAAGTTAAGGCCAATTTTCGGTACAGTTCAGCAATTATGCCAATTTCAGGCAAGTAGAATTTTTTTTCTTCTCTGGATTTGATAAATGCCTCTAATTAACTATATGGCTGATATCATGTTAGTCTATAAAAATGTCAAGAAATTGTCCATATATACTATTATCAAAAGACAAATTTTGGAGTTTTGGCATACACCAAAGATAAGAAGATTTGTGATGGTAGGGCAACACCTTAAGATTTTTATTAAAGCACTGATTTAGCCTAGTCATGGTTTATGACACTACTTTCTCATCTCTTCTTCAAGTACATTGCCCGATCATAATAACTTAGGAGAACTACTGCCTTGCAAATCCAGCCTTCCTGTGCTAAAACATTTTAGCTAAAATGCTAAAAGTTATCTGCCCATCTAGGTGGCAGCTAGATAAGTGATTTCCCCTTGAAACAGGGAAAGGCACCAAATGCTGTAACTACTTCAGTTACTGCTGTAATTATTGTACATGCTGGGACACCATAAATTAAATTTTAAAGTAATATTTTTGTGTGCACTATGTTTTGGGACACATTGTGGTTTTATCAGGTCGTAAGTTGTGGGACATCTTTTGAATCATTCGAAAATTACATGTCAGAAAATGCACTCCAACTTAAATTTTATTGTAAAATGTATAAAACTATGTACATGAGATACAACTCTTTAATCCACTGCATCATCATCTCATCAACACAACCCTTCTCCTGCATATGTATGATCCATTTTTTTGGTGCATGAATATTTTTTTTTTAGCTTTCTCATGCCATAAAAAATTGTTGGAGGCATCACATCTCCTGAAGCAGAAACTGCAAGGACTAATGTCAGATTTTTAAAAAAATCAGCATGTGATGCTATTTCTCACACTTTTAACCCCCATCTTATTGACAGTCCATCCAGTTATGAGATCAAAGTACACTGGAATTTCACCCATGTTAATGATCATATTGTTGGCAAAATCATCTTCTCTTCTAGATTTCACGATTTTATCAAATGATTTTATTTTCTATAAATCTTCTGGGCAATGCTGGATCATTGTTGTCTGTGCAAGAAGCAAAATATTGTGTCACTTTAAAAATTGTTCAGTTCTTTAAATTTATTTTCAAAATTTCTGTGAATACTGGTGAAAAAGAATCAAAGTTTGATTCCCTTTGTCTGTCGATTTGATACACTTAAAAGAATCCAAAGTTGGCTTTCTGAGGTCGGCTTACTTTGTAAAAAAAATGACCATTGTACTGATATTCTTTAAAAAATTAATCAGCTTAAAAGAATCCAAAGTCAGCGTCCAAGGTCAGTTTGCTTTATAATAAAAATAACTTTTGTCTTTGATATCCAGTCGGTAAGTTCAAACAGTGAGTTTATTGCTCAGTGCCAGATGTGTTTATTAATCACCCGGGCTTCTTTTTTTTCATGGCATGTGTAGTCCTAATTAATACGGATGGGCATTGATGTGTGTGGATAAATAGTACATACAGCAGTAACTTGCTTTAATAATACTTTTGTAACCCACGCTTGCGAAAAGAATGTCATTTGCATTCATGTGAACGTATTTTGAAATAATGATTTTTATTTGCGAGACACTCTTATAGCTGACCTGGATATAATACAGTCTTGGTTATTTTGCACCTAACACCGTGTCATGTTTGAATGGCAGCTGTCTTAAGGAAATCCATTGATTATTTCCTCTCATTTGCCATTTTATTGGATCCAGTTTTCAGTAGGATAACATATTCAAACCTTTGAGTACAACCAAACACGATTTGTATCTCATGATCATGTCAGTCAACAATGTGTCGTGTTATCTGACATAAACGATACACTACAGTATATGGAGTTCGTGAATATATTTTTTTCTTTAATGCTGATGATGAAGAAAAGAAGAATAAATGATAACAATACAAGGTTTGTTTCTTTCATTTTCTTATCAAATAAGCATTTTGTTTATATATTTTATTGTAACATTAAGTGGGGGAACACAAATTTAAAACATTTGTTTTGTTTCTTAAGTCTTTGGACATGTGACCTAGGTGGAAGAAAGTATCACCATAAGTTCAGGGACAGGAAACAAATTATTTTATCGTGTCCCAGTATATACAGTAAATACAGTATTTTAACTTGTGTGAAGTAGAATACTGTATACAGACAGGGCACACAATCCGCATTCTGAAAGTTTCTACCTTAAAGCAAGTTGCAGGAGTGTTTTCTTCACAGGCAAATATACTTGATCTGTAATTTCCAGCTTTTTTCTTTCTTTGACAACAAAGATCTGTCTTTTTAGTATCATTACTTTGCCTTCCTCACACACTTAGATGCCCTTGGTATCTGCATGGGTAACTAGTGAGTCCCCTGACATTGCTATGGCAGTATTTAAGTAAGTACAGTTCTGGTATGTGATACAGAAAACTTGTATATTTCTGTATATTTTCCACTACAGTTGGATACATACAGGTAAGTTTTCTTATGGATCAAGTGTTTGTGTCCACTTCGTAGTTACATATGCAACACTGGACTGATTTTACCTGTATAGGCTTTCATTGGCCCTTACTACAGGTAACATCTTACAATTGATATTATAGTATGCACTTCGTAAGTATCACTGGTGATGCTGCAGTACAATTTTATGTGTATGTATTATGTGTACTATAGAAAACTTGATTATATTGCTGTATAGTTTCTGCTGTGGTTGGATAATGTACAGGTAAGTTTTCTATACATAGTTTAGTCATAGTGTGTACTTTATATTTAATAAGCAATGCTTCGGAGATTTTGCTTGTGTAGGCATTTCCTTCAGATAACTTTGTTAGAATTGATATGATAAAGCCCACTTCGTAAGTATTAATAGTGACACTCCAGTGCTCTGCCTGTATTGGTGGCCACTTGCACCATTTTCAGGTTGCCACTTATCCCAGTTTAATTGGGATCACCTATGTTTAAAAAAAAAAAATTGGAAAATTGCAATTTTCCAATTCTTTACCCAAGGTCCCAATTTAAAATGAAAATAGACTAAATCTGATGGTCAGATAAAATGGAATCGATAAAGAGAGAGACAAGCGAATCAGTAATGGAAATACTCAATATTCAGAGTCAATTGGCACTGAATAAATGTCACATAATCACAATTTTGCTGGTTTTTGTAAATCCTCATTCTTGTAAACATTGGTTTATACCTTTTGATTCACCATGGCTGCACCTCTTTCAAACAGGGCAAAAGCAATGCAGAAATTCTGTGAGGAAGACACTTGAACTTTTAGATTTTTTGTAAATTTTAAGTTTAATTAATATCATTCAAAATGTAGTGTTTTTGATGTAGTTATAAAGATTGCATGCAGTTGCCGAACAGATCTTGAAAAGTTTTTTTAAATATATGGTTGCAAACACTTGCCCAGTCTTGCCATTTTTCTCCAAATCCTGATTGTTTTCCTTTGGTATTCTGATCTTCATTCCGCTCAAGGTGGCAGCCTTGAATTTTCGGGTAATTGTCATAGTGTGAAGCTTTGCACATGCACCGAGTTAGTAAAGCAAAGATGCATGCTGTGCTATGCGTGTTTATATTGTCTGCTCTATTTTATCTTACAGATTTGGTCCATGGGAAAGACCAAGTGTAAGCTTTGTAAACATTGGAATCACAGGACAACCACAGTATAGATGTCAGACTTCAATAGTATGGACAGAAAGTCCATTGTCAGTCGGACTGGGTTTATAATAAGGGAAGGCACAGCAGTATGCCTTGATTGATGAAGACATCATTAGCTTGCATGCTGTTGTCATGCCTGAGAATGACTGGCTTCTCCATGATCATCACACTCCACATGCTTCATTAACCACAAAGTGATCAAAGCTATAAAAGTCAGCAACAGCTCTGTCTCCTCCCTCACCATTGCATAATGATAAACTTTTCTTAACAGAATGAGTAGGCAGTTTACCACAGGAGTTTGAAACCCTGTTGCCTTTAGTACCTGCCATTGAGATCAAAACAAGCACCTCAGTTACTGTCTTGCACTTCAGATATAAAGACTGGTTATATGGATCCTCAGATCTCATACCTTGTGCCAGATTAATGAGCTGGACAACAACATGCCAACTATGTTGGCCTTGTTCCACCATGATTGGATCACAGGTCAGCATCACAGCTGATTGTCCATTGCAGGGATTTAAAATGCGCTTGCCTGACTCCTGGGACAAGCTCAGATTTGGTTCAGGCGAGTTCAAATTTGCAATGCTCAAGCCCAGTAGATATATCAAATCTGTTTAGTATTTATGTGTAGTGCATTCTTCACATTTTGAACTGCTCTTGATGTCTTCATTGGTTCACCAGTCTTATAAGACCTGCTTCCTACTCACACTAGTGATGGTAGACAGAATTTGCAAGACACATGCTTTCTCAGTTGGCCTGAACTACTTGCAGATCCAATATGATGGAACAGTTACACTAATGATAGCCCTGTTTTCATTGCCAAAAACAGGTTATTCACGGGGAACATACTTCTGTAGTGAAAAACCTGTCTCTGGACACTTCATTGTAAGGTTTGTCAACGGGACCTAGTGTATCAAGGCAGATCATGCCTCTTCTCACCCCTTAAAGAGGGAAAGGACAGCATATCAGCACAGACACTTTCATCCAAGATAAAATGTGTTATTCATTCAGCAGATCTGGAAATAATCCCAAATCAAATGAATTTGCTATGCATTTTGGCCTTCAAAGTTAGGGCAGTTGCCACAAGCATTGCATTTGGCACAAACCTGTTACCTAACTGATATTGTCTATGCCCTGGATTCTCCAGCATTTATATCTGATATCTATCATCCTAATATCAACTTTCTTGCCTCAATCTAATGCCAGACTGCCATTGTAAATGTCCATAGCAATCAATAATTTTTGTCTGGAAATTTTGTTAGAACAATTATTGCACAGTAATTAAAGATCATGATTGAATAAACTTTGTTAGAACTGTATTACGATTAAATTTTAAAACTAAAATTAATTTTTACATTTATATCAGTAAATGCATGTACATAACCCGTGTATTCAGCCATGTGGAAGGCATGCCTCCTGCTCTAGTAGTAACAGAAATATTCATGGTATTTAGTGCCAATCCCTGTATCTGTGGAAGATCACTATCTGCCTTCTGGATGGGCAGATAACTTTTAGCTTTGTAGCTAAATTGTTTTAGTATGAAAGGGCTGGTATTTGAGGTTGTAGGGTAATAGTAGTTCTCCTAATATATTATGAATGGGTAAGTATTATTGATAAAAGATATTTTAAGAATAGAAAAAATTATTTTTTTTTTAATTAGTAGAGGTATAATCTCGCTTATTAAAGTCCGTCTGTAAATGGCACATACCTAGATTTGCCTAGATGAACTGGCACATCTGGGTCGGTCGAGTTTGTTAAGAGTAATCAGTAGAACAAACAGCATAGGCCTTGATCAACTAGCTTGTTGTAGAACAGCCAATCTGGGATCCTGCAGTTTGCAATTCAGCCAAATTTATAAGCAAGTATCTATGATAGTTATCCTTAATTTTTCATTGCATCAGAATCTTGTGTTATCTTTCAGGTATACTGATTTTAGAAGAAGGGTACAGCCCCATTTTTTTAGGTCATAACTTGCATTATGATTGCCACTGATAAGTGAATGTGTCTCAGCCCAGCATGCCTTATGGGAGGATGGTAGCTCTAAAACCCAGCATAAAATATGATTTTCTCAGAAACCATTACTGCATGTATGTGTAACATTACCACTTTATTTGTTCGGTGAAATCAATCTCAAACATTAATATCACATATTTTTTGGTAGCACTGGGCATTTTTGGGTCAGCTGTAGTCAAGACTCTGTCGTCTCACATTTGAAGCCAAACACTATCAAAATTAAGCTTCATTAATATGTATACATTGTCAGTTTCATCAGAGAATGGAGAAACTGAATCAGTAATGAAATTGACATGAAAGAGCTGGTTCTTCTGTCATTACCCTCTTTATAGTCGCACCAACCACCATCCCTGGCAGCAGTTTAATATCCCCAAAATTTGCCTTTTTGAACCTCTAAAAAACCAATACTAAATAAAGTCTATGTTATTTTTATATATTAGGTGTTGACAGTTGCATTCCAGATATTACTTTAATGGCACAAAATCACTTTGAAAATTTGGTAAATACATAAGAACTGAGCTAAGCGAAAATGGCTAGTCACTCATGTAGTCCAAAACTTAATCTTGAACCTTACTAGCCCAATTGTGCTTTTGCACTAGAATGGTCACCTTATGCATAGAGCATGAAATCATGACACCACTGTAAGTTATAGGGATGAGTACTGGCAGCTGAAGTCATATTGCAGTATAAATGATTATTTTACAATACATATAGATATATTGTACCCAAGCTGATGATTCTGAAAACCTATGTGATAGCAATCATCAACATATATGCTGAGCCTGCAAGTTTTTTCCTTATTTCTTGTGGGTGGGTAGGTGGTGCAATAGAAGGATTGTGTTTACGGCCAGGTAAGAACTGAGAGATAAGAAATGACCAGTTTCCATTCATGTTGCATTGAAAGATGACTGGTAGTTCCAATTGAATATCTCATGCTGTTGAAGCATCTGTGTCATGCTGCATATTACCTGGAATTTTTGAGTGAGCAAAAAAATGTCCTGGCATAAACATCTTTCAAAAAAAGTACACATAATGCCAATCTGCCATCTTATATAACCACCATTCTAAAAATTAGAAACACAGAATGTGACAGCATCATGGCCTAGAGGTTTTTCAAATTTTTACCAATGATACTGTTCCAATATCAGGCTAATACTGAAACTGACAAAATTTGACAAGGAGAAAAAATTGAATGGCTTTCAGATTTTTAATATGGTGCCAGTGACACAATTATTCAATACAAATTAACATTTAAAAAAATAAAAACAACTTGGAGAAAACTGCTCAGCAGAATTTTACCAAACTTAACAGAAACATCATGGCATATTAGGCTTTACAGGTTTCTGCAAATGTGCCCAGAACTTCAGGTTTCTACAAAGGGTGCAAATTTTGCAGCAAATACAGCTGCCAATACTAAAAATAGAAGATAACTCGAAGTGATTTCCCAGAAACTGCTGAGCAGAATTTGACCAATTTGACAGATCTTTACTGTATTAAGAGCTGTACAATTTACACAAATGATGTCAAATATCAAATATAAGTGCCATTCCTAAAAATAAAATTCCTTTAAATGGCTTCTTAAAACCCATCACAAATTGTGCAGCAAGCTTTATGCCATGAAGGGATCTTAAGTTGTACAAGTAATACAAATCTGTTGTCAAATGTGGTTGCAGCTATTAAAATTAGAAAAGCATTTAGAAACTTGTAAACAGTTGCTTAACAGAATGTGATAAAATTTGACAGAGAATGTCCTAGCTGGAATGTAGTTCAGATTTATTCAAGTGAGGACATTTTGCCCTAAAATTTGGCTGCCTCAGGTACAAGTAGAAAAGCATTTTAAATGGCTTCATTAAAAAAGAGAAAAGATTTTACCCAACTTTGCCATGGTTTCCTGCCATTGGAGCAGTTCATTATTGAACAATTGATTCTAGTGTGTGATCATATATCGATGAAATCACAGACTAGAGACCCTTTGAAGCAGTTGTTTTTACAGAATGTGCAGTCAACAGAATTGGAGAATTTTCAATTTACTATTGAAATTATAAAGTTCTTGTGATACCATTCTGCAGTAAAATATGGCCATAATTACTAAATAAAGATAAACATTATACCAATCCACCACCATAATGGCAATGCCAATCCACCACCAAAATGGCCCTCCATTACCAACTAAAGAAAAACATTTAAATGACTTTTTCTTTAAAACTGTTGAGTAGAATTTAACCAGACAATAAGCATCCCAACATTTCATGTTCTTTTTTTCAATAGAAGCATCTTACCCATTTGCACTTGCATTTTGGCCATTATGCAAATGTCAGCCTCACTTGGGCCTTTTGTTTAAATACATCATGCAGATTTTACATTGGTTCATTGGTTAAAGGATAAATAGGTTATATTTGTCCAATCGTGTAGTTGGTGAATGACATCATTTCAGGTTTCATTGCGTCTTGTTTTCATATTGAATGTTCAAACTCTGTTTATTAGTTCTGATAGAATAGTTACATGTAGCAAATGATAGCCCATGCATCATGAGAATTACTCCCAACTGATTATACAATTCTTATAATTGTTTACAAAAATATATATTTATTTATAAACCAACCACATGCATTTTTTAAAAATGTTTGGTTATGCTCCTGGGCTTAAGAATAAAGAAATAAAAAAAGGTTGCTATTGTGATCATCATTTTCATTGTTCAGCATTTAATTACTTGATAGAAAATACCACTCAGAGAAGTGTATAGCCAAAATCTTTGTCTCAGTAAAATGTATGTCTTCTGTCATATGACAAAAAATATAAAATCTGGCACTTTGTGTGTTCAGTACTATTCACTTGTGTCTTAAGTGCTGTAGCACTTCTGTCTTAAAAACTATATTAACATTTATTTATGGGATGCCAGTTTTGGGGGATTTTTTGGTTGTTATAGACTACTAAGTTAGATACCCATACAAGGAGCCATGGTTTTCATGCCAGACTTGTGACCAAAAGCATGTGGGTTTGAATCCTACCATTGGATTTGCCAGGATTGGCTTCAATGATGTGTCATTAGGCAAGGCACTTTACCCCTATTTCCTCAGTACTAAACATGTAACATTGCGTTGATGTTCTTTAAAACACCCAACAAAAACATTCTTGTAACAGCACAAACCATGATGCCCCCAGAAATAAATGAATGGACAGTATTCTTTGTATTATCTGTCTGACATGAAGAAGCTGTTATAAAACCCTTGCAAATGTTATGTGTTGTTTTGATGCCTTAATAATTAGAAATTTTTTCACCATAGTGATGTAATAATTTTCTATTTGAAATAGATGGATAATTACATATTCTGGTGTATTTTGACAATTTTCTTTTGAAGTTTTAGAATATGAAATTAGTATTGTTTTTGAGGATTTAACAAAATCACTGATGGTTTTACCATCACAAATTCCATTTTATTAGTTTAGCTGATGTGTCATGGATAAAACTTGTGACAGTAAAACTATTTTAAATATTCTCCATTTTTCAAATACCGTTTACACTCGCACATTTATTGATTCCAACTGCAAATAACATGGATCCAAATGTGCAGACAGGAGTCTATGCTGCTTATCATACTGATTACTCTTGACAAACTACAACTTTACAAATGAGTATATATGGTACAACATTGTTCTTAACTTGTTTATGGCATAACTGAAGACATTTTAATTATGATTTCAAGATACATTTTAAATAACTGATTTGTCATAACACTTACCTTTTATTACTTACTTAGAACTTTGACATACAGACATCATATGTTTTTTTTTAAATATTCATGTTGTATAAACATTGTTGTTTTAATACCATTTAAACAATGAAGCTTAGAGAGTACAGCATACATTAAAATTTTTAAAAACTCTTAACATCAGTCACTTGAATACTTAGCACCACTTGAACAGCAGGCTTTCTCATTCTAGATACAAAGCTTTATGTGGTCCCACACCTATTTGAATTTCTACTATGATAGAAACGCATTTACATGTACTACACTCAACCCTATCTATAAAGGCTATCCATGAGATAGAACCTGGCCTTAATAGGCAGGTAACATTTACATAATTGTGGAAAATTGGGACCTTAATTGTTTCTAACCTTTATATACAGAATGCTTCTATATATAGGTGGCCAGGTTTGACTGTATGCCCAAGCAACCAATTTCTTGATGTTTATGCCAAGAAAGGACATGTTATATGTACCTGTTTACATGCTAATCACTGCTATGATATAAATGCATGCATCTTCCATGAGAGTGAATAATTTTGGTCACATCCCAATTGTTGATGATTGTCCATCCTATTATCCTTTCACCAGCAGCTACATTAGGGCCATTTTCTTGAACACTGTTGCTTATATAAGCTGGTATTTACATGTGCCACTTGAATGGCACATTTCAGTTGAAATGAGGTCACTTTGATCCTTGATTTTGGTTAGCCATCACATTTAGCTCATTTCTCAGGCACTGTTGCCTATGGAGACATGTAACTTGGTATGCACATCGTGAGGAGTGACAAATAGGTAACTAACATATTTCCAAGTAATTTGCACTTACTTTTGCCTTGAGCTCATTTACTCTAGGTAATGTATCTAGGTCATTTTTCCTTGTTCCCTTTAATAAAATGATGTGCAACTCCACAATGCTTTCAGTTTTGTTTCCTTGTAGAGGAATATTTAAGGGATTTTTTTGGTTAAGCTTATCATTGCAAATTTAAGTTTATTACCAGAGTTTCAGAAGTATTTTTGGCAAAAGTAAAATCCACTATAAATATAATCATTAAGATTGTATCCCTATTCTGTTTAAATGTAGAAATCTAGTCAATAAAATTAGTATAGAATGACATTTCTTAATACCTGTAAACATTGCCTGTCATTCCAAAATTCACACTTTAATTGTTTTAATCATTTATTCTATGTTTTGAAAAAGGGATGTTGCAAAAAGAAATGTAGCTGTCAACTGAGAATGTCAGTAATGGCAATACTTGTAATACAGTGATAGTATTAATAATACAACCACCTTGCAACTTAGAGTGACAATAGTTAATTATAATACAGCCTTTCAACTTGTAACAACAATAGTAATTATAATACAGCCTTTCAAGTTATAATGAGAATAGTAATTATAATACAACCTTTCAATTTATAATGAGATTAATAACAGTAATTATAAAATCTTTAAATTTATAATGCTTCTGATGGAGAATAAGACAATTTTATTAAATGTTCAGGATGATTATGTCAGATGCCAGCATTTCAGAATGGCTATATTAGTCTGCTTCTGTATCCTTCACACTGAAAAGAAGTCATATCATACCATACTTGTGGAGATCCAGTTTAACGGAAAAATCATGGATAATAGTGCAGTAATGTTTAAATAATTGAGAGTTGCATTTTTAATAATTCTTGTAAACAGTCTTGGTTGATAAGTGGTTGTTTTACCTGCATTGATGCTAGATTGTTTGTTGATATATCTATTGTGCTTTATATTTATTCCATAAATTACAAAGAGAATATGTTTGCATACCTCTCAGATATGCTATACTCGGCCAAAATAAGTGTTTGCACACGTTTTTTGCTGGAAATAATTTTTCCAGTGACAAAGTTGGTTCAGAATGAATACTGGCAACTTCTCAAAAGAATTTAAACTTAAGTGACTGTTAAGGTAATAATTTTGACATTTTTCAGAAAATGAAGTCCATAACACTGCTCAAAAAATTTATGAATAAATGAAGACTAATTATGTATGATTCGCCTTAATGCTGGTCTAAAGGGAGATATTATTGTCATTAATCATTTATCGAAGCTGTTTATTTAACTGATATTTTTAAAAGACTTTGATTAAGCCGAGTGGTTCATTTTAACCTATGTCTTGTGTCTGGATTCTTAATTCAAACTACTTATCTTTCAGAAAACTACTTAGTAAATAAACACGTGTTTTGGTAATAATAACCAGATTCACAATTCACTATTCATAAACAATGCAACAAGATGAACAGTTGTGCTTGGCAAAATTTCCAAACATTCTCTTGTTTCTTCATCCAGTAGGGCCCCATTAATTTGAACATCACATGATATTCAGGTGGATAAAGCCTGTCCCAATGTTTCCTTTGTTATGATAGTGTTTCTGGACACAGTCTTACCACCAGGAAGGTATTCAGGTGGATAAAGCCTGTCCTAATGTTTCTTTTGTTATAATGTTTCTGGACACAGTCCTACCACCAGGAAGGAAAGTCTGTTGCAAAGAATACTTTATACTTTATATTATTCTGCATGATGTAAGTCCTCTTTGGTAATGGTTTACAACTTAAATTTTCTGTGAACATGTTGGAAAATGCCAAAATGTTATATGTTTTGCAATGTAAGTTCATGGTCTCTTGAAATGGAGCCTTTCCAAGAAGTTGACAATAGATATCCTGTACAGTTTTTGTCATTGACATCTTTTCTATTGGATTACAAATAAAAAAAGTTTTCACCTAAAATCATGTGCAAAAGCAAATTTGGATAAGAGTTTAGATATTTCAGTTTGTAGTATGACTTTACTATGATGAGAGTCACTGTAGTTTATTAAGTAGATGCTGAATTTAATTAATTGCAGCAATTGTGTTTTGTAAACACTTTTCCTTGAGGAGGAATGTGGGCAGGGTCTTTCAGATGTTTCCATAACCCACTTATCCATCATTTCAGGTTTATTTTATTTCAAAACATGCATGGTAATTTTGCTTGAAATGTTCAATACTATCTTACACGTAATATATATTTGGGTTTTTTTCTTTTCAGGAAATAGCTGCAGCAATAGATTTTATAAAGTACATTGATTATGGCAGTTTAGTTGTATGCACTGAGCTGTGTACATTTCATCGTTATACCATTTAGTAATTTATACTGATATATAGGTTTCTATCTGTCTAGTGATCTTTAAATTTAAATTGTCTACAGTACTCTGCTCCATTTGTCAATGTCATACATACAAGTACTCTGTAATGTGTAATCATAGCATTAATGTTTATCAGTAATTTGTTAGTTCAGATTTATTTACAGCATCTATTGTACATGCTCTTTTGATGAAACTTTGAGAACAGACTTCAATAAGCATTCATGTTTTGATTATGATTGCATGTTTGTTGGGTCATTTCAAGCAGTGCTGTCAGTTTATAAAAACCTCATATTGGTTACCTGTCGATGATAACAATTGGTTACCCAGGTACCCAATCAAATGAAAATTGTATTAAATGTGTACAAACCTGATGTTAAGTCACTTTTTTTTCAATTTACAGTATCCTGTAAATATCACTACCTAATGTCATCTGGTACAGAATCAAAAACTTTATTATCATTTTAGGATAAAGGTCTGAAATCCCTCCATTGTCATTTAATAAATCACCATGATGATGTTGTCTTAATCCCTTTTCTTGGCCTTACTGTTATATGCTGATGCTGATTTAGAGACTGAGCTTGACCTTTGTAAGTTACACTTTGATCATACAATTTGTGAAATCTATTCAGGGTTGCAGCTGAACACATGTCAGTTGTGTGGCAAGCTCAAATAACAATCCTGTGTTACTTGCCACTATTCCACACTCCCGGCTCAGATCAAAGAGTTGTCACAAGGGAAAACAAGCTATGGGATAACGGTCAGTTATTTACTGGAAGAAGCAGTCCTCCGTTTGGCATTGAAAAAGTACATGTATTTGCAGCTCAATCAGATGGATTGTCAACTTGAAAAAGTGTGAGTGCTGCCTTTACAAGCACTGGCAGAAAACTTGAATACAGTGAACGAGTGCCCTATGGCTATTTTATTACCTGGTTTATTATCAGTGTGTAGGCACCCAAGTACCTGGAGGCCCATTGGCATCTTTACTTTCAAGAAACTGAGATTCCCTTCTCAAATGCAGCAAGTGCACTTGTGTTGCAAAGAACTCCAGGTATGCTTTAGATCTTTAAAAAATCTTAACCTTTGTTTGCGTTCATTCGAGTCACTGCCTTAGCCAATATGGGTGTATGAGAAAGCTTGCTAGTAGCTCCCAGTGGGTCAGTAGTTCTAGAGAGTTTTCCAGCGTTTTTCCTCCACTGAATTGACTGGCCACCATATATAGCTTATCATGTGCTGAAAAGGGTGTTAAAACCACAACAGCAACAACCAGATAATGCCCCGTTGACAGTTATATAAAAATTTGCTTGTTCTATGCATTATCCATCTTATTAAATGATCTCATTGTGTGGAGAGAGTGGGCTTTGTTTTTATGTAGGTTTGAAAGGGATATCGGGCATTGGGGTCGTACAACTTTTCCTGCAAGTTTCAGTTTGAAAAGTTGTATCAGCTCATCCATTCTGCAGGACAGTGGTTGTAACCGTCTGAAAATGAAAACACAGTCTCAGACATGAACTTGAGTGTTATGATTCCAGGTCTTATTTTGGTCTGATTATCCTCAGTCACATTGTGAATTGTGTTTCTTACAAATGTTTAATTGAATGTAGGTGCATTTTTTGAGAAGATGATTATTGATTCATGGTGAGTAATTTTCATACATATAACCTGCTTTAGCTAGGTTATTAATTTTTTTTATAAAAAGTTTTACCAACAAATATGGCATCTAAGATATTAATGTATTGATATGAATCATTTTTAAAGCTTTATTTATAGCTTGTTAGTTTTTGTTAAAAGAGGGAGAATGATATTAGTTTTGTAGATGTTTATTGCATATATATATATATATATATATATATATATATATATATATATATATATGTGGTACTGCTAATAACTTAAACTTTGAAATTTTATCTTATATGAGCCTTAACAAAATGGCTTGTCTCTGTTAAGCCCACCTCCCCATAAAAAAATTAATAAACAAAAAAACAAAACAATTTATTTTGTGGATATTAGAAGATACCACTACTATTAAATGATGAGATCTTCTAACCCAGGTGATATACATAAACCATAATGACAATTTGGCTGTGCATAACACATAACTATTGTGAATAATATTTCCCAGATATGCCATCATATTTTGCCTGACAGACGTATTGCTATAACATGTTGAATTTGTTCTACAGTATACACTAATTCTTATTCATCCCTTCTATGTAGATTCATTTAAAAAGCTCACATCCATTGTAAATGACATTTTTAGTAAGACTTTGTAGACGTGTAGCCTTCAGTAGATTATCCCTCAGTAACATGTTAGGATGTTTTAATACAAGTATTGTTTAATTGCCACTGAAAACACAACAACAAAACTTGCTTAGAGACTTTCCATAACTTACTGACCTCCATATAAAATGTATACTTTTCATGGCCTCATCCAGGTGAAGGTGGTTAATTTGCACAAATGGATATGAGTAAATACTTCATGAATTTTGCTTTTTTTTCATCTCTACAGGCATATAAAAAGGGGTAACAAAATTGAAAGGAGAACTTGATGATGTCTATTTTTCAATCACAGCATAAAGTTATCACTTATTTCTTAACTATTTGGAAATTGTAGGATTTGGTATTCATCTTTTTTAATTCTTCTGAGTTGTTTTCATTTTAAAAATTTAACAACAATTTGACCTTATTTCAGACACTATAGGATTGAATTTGGCTGAATTTCTTGAAGTCAGTTTTAAAAAGGTCAGGCAAATTGAAATAGAAATCAAACACCTTTAGTACTTTACCTACTGTAGTATCAGGGAAATCATAACAGCAGTAGCATGGTCTGCATTGCAGAGTAGAATCATGTTACAGAAAGAATATAGGGCAAACACTAAAGTATAATACCACAAGAAATTAGGAGCATGTCAGGAATATGCAAGACTAAAGTCATGTGATGTATGTCCAAAGACCGAACATTAGTTTATGTCATTGTCTCACCGGTGTAAGCTTAGTGGCACATGTATCAGTTTGACAGCTGCAGATATCAGTGTTAAAAGTCTGTGGAAGATCCAAGATGATATGGGTACCACTGCATAGATACAGGCAAGGCACCTGGTTCTGTAGAACACATGTTGTGTTTGACATTACTGGTCGTGGTAACAGCGACAGGAGAAAAAAAGCAGCCTAGGAGAGGATAGCATTTTCAAACTTTTATAACAAGTGTTGCAAAACATTTGATTTTATCCTGTTGTGAAATGTGAAATATGAAGAATGTAGTTGTTGTTGGGGGGAGGGGTAAAAGGGCTGTTTTATTTACTTGATATCAAGTAGGAAATAGGTATATTTATCACATGTAATATTAACTTCTGTTGATAATATGTATTGCGGTTATACAGTTAAGATCTCTATAGGGCTGTTATGGCTGTAAACATATGCCATAAAGTCCCATGGTATAAGCCTCGTCTTCTCACCACAGGCTAAAAATTGTGTTAGACTGGGTCTTGTACACAAGATTTTATGGTTTGTTATACAAATGATTTTAACTTGACTTTGTCACCAAGCATTGTGTACATAGTCGTGATATAGAATTATATTGTGGAATATACATAGCTTTTATAAATCTTTATAAATTTATTACTGTGTACATAACAGAATATTGCAATATTGCTCACCCAAGATAATGGGTATAGCTTCATCAAATGAATGTTTAAGATTGATTCAACCTCGTATTTATAAATGTAATAAAAGACATTGCATAGAATCCTGTCGGTTGTATCAGACCTGTAGAGAATTCCATGTCTACATTTGTAAACATGTCAAATACTTGTCATATCTGTACCACTGTTTGTCAAGTCTGTAATATGAAATACATAATCTGAAACCATGCAGTATTTTCTTCATTTATTTTTAGAACATGCCATGATAACATTATATTCATGTCTCCATCAAGCTATCTCCATCTTTACTTGCCAGTCTGAATAAGGGCTAATCCATGGAGCCCACCTTGTTTAAATAAGGCTATGAAACCATTTATCATCATCTACAATGTGCGTGCTGCTTGGAAGAGAGCTATTCCATGGAAAATGTTTACCTGAAACAAAGCAATGATATGGAGTTTTTTAAAAAATATTAAGTGAGTTTTGGATCTGTCAAGAGAGTGGACATTTTAAGCAATGTCCAATGAAAATGAGCACATGATGTACAAGTACATTTTAAAAAAAAATAAAAATTTACAAATTTTTCACCAAAAAAATGCTTAGATCAACTGCGATTATATGAAGCATCACAGTCACTAGAAGGAAATATCGGCGGTTAGTATTGTTCCTTTTTAGCTCTACTGACCAAAACAGCTTATGAGATGGTCCATATATGCCAACCACATATGCCAACCACTGCTTTTGGCGTAAACATTACACTTTTTCATCGTGTTGTTAGTGTACAGATTACGCCTTTTTGTACATTAAAATATAATAAATTAATAAAAACATTCGTCATTTTTATTTTCATCTATTTATTCTTTTTAAAAAAAAAAGAAGACTAGCCTACTGTGTAAGAGTAGCGTAATAGTAAATTTTCCATCATAGTCCTCAGTGTACTTTCCATATTTCCTATTTATAGCAACTGTATATGAGCCATTTCCAAGAAAACAGTTTCTTCAGTTAGAAAAACCTCTCAGTTTCACTCTATATTGATACACAGATAGTGGACCAGTCTATACTTTGAAAAAATTACGCCAAGTGTTAAGCAAAACAGGCTTTACTGTTGCGACTCTAGATCTTATACGACTAAAAATGTTAGAGGATAGGGATTTTTAACTTCAGAAAAGTGTTGGATCAGAAAAAGGACAAGTCAATAGTTTTACAAATTTGAAAAGAAAGATTTGAGAGTGATGTAATACAACATTAGATCAAGCACATTGTCATGCTCATTGCAAAATTTGCAGACTTAACATTATGTCCATTTAGCAAAAGTTGGAGATGCACACTAGTTAAAGTGAATGCTATATATAAATAATTTATCAGTTTTGTGTTTTTATTCTGGCACTAATGCACATGGATTTAACCATCTTGTGACAAGAAATTTAACCAGCTGCAGATTCAGGTTAGTAGCAAAATGTTGATTTTGCTTAGTTTCCTGTAATTATTGCATATAATTTATAGCTTACAATTTTTATGCTCAGATAACACTTTATTCCCCAACTTATTTTATTTACAAATATGTTTATGCCTATCTGGGGGTTGGTGTAAGATAACCAAGTTGGGATTTCGGATCTACAACAGAACACTTTTGATGGTGAAACAAATACAATGTTTATTGATGTATGACTTGAATGAGAAAAGAATATTGATTAATACCTGTGTGTAGATCCAAATATTGGACACAAGTAGTGTATGGGGATACTTTAGCGACAATGGGACCTTAATGTTAAAACAGGGTGTTTGTACTTTGGCAACAATGGGAATTTAACATGGGGAAATTTAACAAAGAAATTGGTGTCGAGGGGAATTTTACATGAAGTGAATGGGGAATTGAACAAGCTGAACACGAACGTGAATCACATTTTTCATTTAGATTTTCCATGCGCCAAATTTTATAGCGCATGCGCATGACGTCACAATATGACGTCGGAAATTCCTTTTGGAAAAACCTAGTATTTATTTTTAGTTACAACTTGTGATAAATTCCTAAGGAAATTCCTAAGGAAAACCCCACTATCTATTTATAATCTCATCTTGAAGGAAAGTCCTATGAACTAAACTAGTATCTATTTATAGCTACAACCTCTGGAACCCAAGTCTCAAACTTATCAGCTTCAATGACGTCACTTTACTCAACAGTACTGGAGATTGGTAACAATGTAACAAGTGGCTGACCTGAATAAGCTCAGCTTCTCTAGGTAGAAACAAATACAATAGAGACAGAGACAGACATTTACTAATAGAAGCCGAGATTTATATATTAAGCATTACCTAGACCTGAAATTATGTTGGCGGTGTTCATAAATTTGCATAATTATAATGATGCTATAAATAGCTATAATCAAGGAAAAGACTAACGCCAAAATGGATGTGACTAAAAGTAACGCTAAAATTACGAAATTGTCCTAGAATTTGACGGAGACTAAACATGTCCCTGAACATTAGGTTACATTGGTTTCGACTAAAAGTAGTACTAAAATTACGACATTGTCCCGGACTACAGTGGAGACTGAGAAAATCTGGAACAGTAATATTCAAATGACTGTGACTAAAAGTAACGCTAAAATTACGAAATTGTCCCAGAATTTAATGGAGACTGAACATATCCCAGAAGATTAAATTATATTTGTTTAGTCTAAAAGTAGTACTAAGATTACCAAAATGTCCCAAATTCTAGTGGAGACTGAGAAAAACTCTAGAAGATTGTATTCAGATTGCCGTGACTTAAAATATTGCACTAAATTTCCGAAAAATTTAGCGGACTTGAATGGAAATTGATAACTAGCCAGATGTTTTGGTTGTCAGAAATGGCAAAGACAAAGTGTAAATTCTGAAATTGCACCGGACTTTAGCGGAGACTGAAAATAATCCATAGATAAATTTTAAAAATATTACCAAGACTTAAAGTAGTATTGAAATTATTTAAACTCATACCGACCTTCGCGGAAACTGAAAAATTGTAAATAAAAACTTAAAAGAAGCGATACTATAGCCTCAATGGGAATTGGCATTACAGACCCCCCTGGGATAGTATAGCCTCAAGATTTATAGCCTCAAAATATCGAACATTGTTACATTTTTTTTTTTTTGAACGCATGTTTTGGTTTTAGAATTCAGAGTTAACCATAGGCAGGGTTATACAGTAAAATGTCACTCGCGTCATTCTTGAAAAAGTTGTGTATTTGTTGCCTTTCTGAAAAAACGGTAGATCTTATATTAGACACTTTTTTTCGTGACACATTGCAGTGCCAAACTAGGATAAAGCTAAGATATCTGAATTTTACAAGCTCAAGTCAACTCAAGATTTTATTTCATCCAACGATTGATTGATTTACAATTTGTAAGTGTGTAAGTTTTTGAAAAAAATGACATGACAAACGGAAGAGTTCACATAATTATGGTGACTACTGATCACAATTTTGGAGAGGTATCTTCAAACGGGAACAGATACCATTAGGATTTCAATCAAAACTACTGTGGCGAAGAGAGAGAGAGAGAGAAAAAGAGAGAGAGAGAGAGAGAGAGAGAGAGAGAGAGAGAGAGAGAGAGA
>JAECUM010031834.1:0-42122 GCA_016617855.1 Megalonaias nervosa
AAAAAAAAAAAAAAAAAAAAAAGAGCCGATAACTTTTTTAACATTTTATATATTTGGTAATTCATTCATTGCACATTCAAAAGCTGGTATTGTCTAGTCTGGCAAATTTCATTTTCCCTGTTTTAATAGGTGCTAAGGATAGTGTACTTTAGATAAATTCAGGCTGATTTTTGGAGCACAAGGGAGCAGTCATTTTAGTTAGTATTGTGCAAAGATCATTTACAATTTCCAAAAGTACAATATCCAAAGAAATGTCAGCCACATTATATCAAAGTAGCATAGAGGTATGCCAACATTCTCTCCACTGTGCATGTTTTCAATGCAAACTACTTCACCTTACATAAGTCACTCTCTCAAAAGTACATAATAACTGGTGAGTGCCCCCTTGAGACTTAATTAAATTAACAATCTTTAATTAGTTGGCCGTTCACTAGGAATAGCATTGAGTAAACCCAAGGCAAATTCGGAATGAACAGTGCTATTTCTGGAAGGCTTAATTTGCCTCAGATGAGTTTCAGCGCCATAATTTACAAAAAAATCGTACATTTTGTTAGCTGGAAATTTCTCTGCAAATAAATAAACCCTAAACTTATTAGGAATGCATTGCTATTTCTGCGATTGGATTAACCGAAATGTTACGAATGAACAAATGGTCATCTCATTGGTAACTTCTCGGTCAATCCTTGTTTGGTAAATAGCCAAAGTCTTCCGAATAGGAACTGGCGACATACATTCGAGGTATTATCGCTTCAGTATATGTTGTAAACCAATCTGTAAAACCCAAACATGGCGGAGTTGTTGCTCGATTCCGATATTCGTATATGGGTTTTTTTGCCAATTGTTGTTATTACATTTTTATTTGGTATTATTAGACATTACGTGACGATACTTTTGTCGTCTGAAAAGAAGTCAGAACTTGAGCAAGTCAAAGATAGGTAAAGTGCGTGCAACCAATGGCATAAATATGGAATCACTTATTAGTATGTCATTGTTATAGCCTTCAGGTCATGCATGCTTATAGTACTGACTATTTCAATAACGGGCGTAGTCTTTCTATAATTTGATTACACATTCCATTAAATGGCGATTATTCACATTATATGGATCCTCATACATTTATATTCCTTTCGAAGCTAATTATTTACACACCCCCGACAAACACCTAGGCAGAATTCGATGTTAAAGTACTCTGACATATTATTTGGACGCGACCAGCCTAAAGTTTTTATCCAATACAAACCGGATTGAATGCCGCGCACACTAATGTTACATTAAAATATATGCATGCAGAAAAAAATTCCGATAATTAAAGTTATCAAATAAAATACATTTAAAATGGCGTGTGTGTGATTTGGATTTTTCAGTTATTTCTCTACGATGTCAGAATATCAGGAAAAGTCAACGGGGTACCCATTAAACCTAAGGATCTATTACCCAGGTACCCAATCAAAGGGAAATTATATTAAATATGAACCTGAACTGCTTTGTTATAAGTTCATACATGCCAACCCCACATGATGTATAAGCATAATTATTACTAATTTGAGTGGCAAAAAAGCGTAATCTGAGTATAAAAAGAGTAATCTATATATCACATGCCATAATTACAGAAAAGCATAAGAAAAACATACATTTATTTGCTACTTACCTGGATCTGCAATTAGTTAAAAATTGGTTAAATCCATGTGGATTAGTATGAGAATACAGACAAAAAACAAAATTATAAATTATTTATGCACAACATTAACTTTAACTAGTCTAGATCACATGTTTCATTTTCAAATAAACTTTTAAAGGTCATCAAGCCCACAAATTCTGAATGCTGTATTGAATCACTGTAGAATTACTCTTTCAAAATTTTTAAAGCGCTGATGCAACATGTTCTTCAGCTTATCAGAATCCTCTCCACTAACATTTTTCAATCATATGACATCCACGAGTCAGATATATAAAGTCCATTTCACTTAATATTTTTTGCCATATTTTTTAAAGATAGGCATATCTGCTACTAAAGTATGTATCAAACTATTATGATCTGTGACACATGGTTTTAAGTTCAAGAAACCAATCTGTTTTCTTGGAAACTTGTCATGTACAGTTACAATAAATAGAAAGTAAGGAAACTGTACAGTGTATATAGCCAAATGGTTGCATATGTCAAAAAGTAAAGATCAGTAGATGGAGGTCTATGATGGATGAATGTCACATGACATGAGTCTCACACTGTACTCATTATTCTGTGTCTCGCTCGTTCCTGACATCGCCAGATGTAATCTTTGATCTAAACGTGGAAACATGTTCTTTTGTTTTGGTTGTTTGTTTTGGGGGTTTTTTTTGCATAAACTAAATGTGTACCCTGTAGCTAATTTTATTATCCTGGTACTTATGAACGGGCACTTTTATCAGCAATATGGCAGTTTATTGTGATGTCTAGCATTGGGGCATCATGCCATAAACTTGTAGCATTATGTCCCACCCAGTCACATTATCCTGTCACCAAGTCAACCAATCTTACCACTAACCTCTTAATGCTGAGCACCAAGTGAGGCAGCTGCTAGTACCATTTTTATAAGTCTTTGGTATGACTCGGTTGGGATTTGAACCCGCAACCTCCCACATCTGAGGCAGATGCTCTAACCACTTAGGCCACTGGAGAGTTCCAGTAAAATAGTACATGTTGATATGTAGATGAAGAAAGGAAGGGTTAGAATATAGATGTTGACAGATGAGTAAAGACATACATTCATGTAAATAGATTGACAAATAAATGGATTGGCAGAAGAGGGATTAGGAAATAGCTACATTTCTGAGAGAAAGAGAGAGAGACATGAACTGAAAAATGAAACAACTAAGAATAGAATTATGGTAACTAGATTTGAATTATGTTTTAATATATCATACAGTTTTTTTAATTCAAATAATACAGTATACCACATATCACTAAATATTGGAAATTGTGTTTGGTTATATAACCACTGGTTCCCATGTGAAACTACAAGCTTACATGATCCTTTTATTTAATTTAATAAAAAATTAAAAACAAAGGTAGCAACTCTGTCAGCTATCATTGTGAATAACATCTTATTTTGATTTGAAATATATTGGAATGATTGCACAAAAATTTCTTGTATGTTTGGTCTATTAAAGTATTTGAGTTGCTGGTCTTGGTGTGGTTTTGTGCAGCACAAAACCATTTTCAGCACAGGATAGTCTATACTTTCCAGGCAGTGTATTTAGTTGAAGAAATAAATCTTTAAAGACCCAGGGTATAAACAGTGGCACACAGGTATAGGCTAGTTTTCTTATATACCCACATTGGTCTAATGATGAAACGGTTAATGTTATTTAAAATGGTACCAAAATGTTACAATAAAAGATGACCAGATAACAGGAAAATGATTTATAGGGTTTAGTCTTGTTTGTAGTAAATTACTGCTGTTTTCAGTATCACACTTGGATTGTGACTATGTTCAATCGAAACAAAGGCACTTTTTGAATAGTTCATTGGTATAAAACAAAGCTTGAGTACTAATGTACATTTGTCACAAATGTGATGCTGCCATCATGAACATGAGTCATACATGATCCCAGGCTGCAGTGATCAAACAGCAGAATTGTTTGTGGTGAAAACAATGTTGTTAAGCTAAATTAAAAAATGACTCTTCCCAGCAGATACAGAAATAACCATTTCCATCAGTTTGAATAGGCACAGTTTTCGGGGTGTGTTTTAAATATTCTACTTGCAGTTGGCAATGAGCATCAGTTTATTTTCCAACCACTTATTAAAGACTGTAATTTAAAGAGACTGCAACTAATTGCATCGGTCATTAGTGATCCATTTAATGATGAAAGATGACATTTTCACATCTTTGTAAATTAACAATAAGTGTTACAAATATTATTTACAGGTGGCATGTAGTCTTTGCTTCCAAATGGATTAGTGGCATTGTGTTCTTTTTGTTGTATTTGAGTCTTTGACTCCGATTGATTGCAATGGTCCTAAACCCTTAGATATTAACTTAAAGAGACCACACTTAATTGTACCAGTAATTAGTGCTCCAATAAAGGATCAAAATGATGACATTTTCATGTTTATTTGAATGAAAGATGTATGTTATAGAGAAAAAAGAACCCTGACAATAACAAAACTTTTTTGGAGAGAGAATCATACTTGGACCATATATATAAGGCACATTAGTTGAGTGCAGTCAAAGTTCTGTTACACTCAGGGGTCACGCTACCAGGTGAAGTGAGCAACTGAGTCGCCTAAAAAGTGTAAACATCGCCTTCTTCTGTTAGGAAAGTGAAATGACTTTGCCCTGTGATTTTTTTAGAGGTACATTGACTAACCATACCTTTTGAGATGTCCCCCTCTCGTTAGCCAGGTTAGTGCTAGTGTTGTGTTGTAGCAAAATGTATTCATCAAGCCATCAGTAGCTAGGCCTAGTTTTGATATCAATTATGCTAACAAACTCATGCACATTTACAGGCATGTGTTTTGATAGCTGAATGACCATTAACCCTTTCAACCCTGAGCAACTAGGCCCCTATCACTGCCCTATTTACGCATGTTATCTTTTGATGATAAAAACATATAAACTTGTGTTTCAGAAACTTTAACAATAGTATGTAAATAGCAATTTGTGTTTTAAGAACAGAATTTGTGATCTGGATATTTGAACTGCCGCTAGTACACTGTTTCATCATAAAATTAGTTTGAAGCTAAGTGAACCAGTAATGGGGAAATAATGGTAGACATCGCTCTGTCTGGGAAGTACTAGTTTATTAGATTGCTTGTTTTCATAAATCATTGGGCAAAAATATTCAGAAAAATATATAATTCATAGAAAGCAAAGCCTAGATATTATGTTATTTAAGATTTAACTTTAAAATGCAATTTTGTAGATCAGAAACATATGGGACAATGCTTTGTTGTGGAATTCATTAGAAGTATTGTAAGGTCAAAGTTGTTCAATGACTCGACTCGTATTTGTGAAAATATGGATAAAGCTGCGAAGCAGGTACTATTTAACCAACGCCTAAAATTACTGCAAGTATGAAGACAAATAAATAAACCATAAATTTGCAATCCTATCAATGGACTATTGTAATTAAGCTATATAAAATGAGTGGTTACATTACGAAAACCCCTCTTTCTAAACATAGATGCACTCACATCTGTGTTGATTCTGTTGGAAAGAAGGGTTTAGTTCATATACCAACTATAAAGGAGCCATGTCTGTAATTTTATGCATTTTAATGTGTTATGTATGAATAGTTACAGTAATGTTTTATCCACAACAAAGAAATGAGGACAAACAGTGCAATCTAAAGACACGTGTGCATTTGCCCTCATGTACATGGTACAGGGATTGTTTCAAATGCGTTTAGAAGTCTTTGAAAGTGCCATTATTGTGAACTTTTAGAAAGTATTTGAAAAAAATATAAAAATATATTTAAAAAATTGATTAAGGATAGTTGATCAAGCATTTTTACTAACTTGCAATTACAATAATGTAATCAGAAAATTTTCTACTTGAAAATGAAGTATTTCTTAAATCAGTGTTAAATGCAAATATGAATACTGGGAAATAGAGGGCATAATTAAAATAAGAGAAAAACATTACATATACATCCACTTCTTCCTGTTGAGATCTCACTTCTTCCTGTGCTGTCCGTACGGAGAAGTCACTTCTCCCTAAAATTCAAGTCTAGCTTGACCCCTGTACACTGTATATAACAAACCATTACAGTGTATTATAATTTAAGATGGAGAAGAGAATAAAGTAAAGAGACAGAAATAAAGACAGAGGGAACATAGATTATGAAGGTACTGGAATTTGTCACCGAAAATATCATTTTGACATTTGGTGTGTGTGTGTGTGTGTGTGTGTGTGTGTGATTTGGATTTTTAACATAGTTTTAACAATTTTTCATTTGACATTCGTAAATATTTCTTCATTTTAGTAAAACAGATAGCCAATCATGTAAATATATTCTCCTTAGCAGAAAGATATCTGTATGTACATATAAGCCACAGACAATACGCATACCATGCATCACTAAACATATGATCGCTTAATTTTATTTACATCTTATTATATCCTGATTCAGTTTGTATAAAGGAAATCTACAGGTCCCATACAATGAAAGGTAAATCAGTATTATCAATCTTGGATTATAGACTCCAGGTAGGAAAAATCCATCATCTGGCAGCCCAGAGCAAGTTGAAAATTTTGTTGAAAATTTTAATGGGCAAGTAAAATTTTCAGCAACTTGCTCAGAATTTTACTATAAAATATCAGAGTAGTCTAGACGTTTGTGCAGTTTTATCTAGATCTCTTTAATGGTCAAGAAGATTATTTTAGAATTTTTCAAGCCATGAAGCAATTTCCTTTTATGTTCTTGGACCCCAGCCTCTCTTAGCTGGCTGAATGAAGGTCTTTGCATCATTAAGCCATATTTGTATCAGATATTGGAGCAGACAAAAATGTAATTTCATGAAGTCTTTTTTTTTTCAAAGATGAAAACAACATACAAGCATGCACAAAGTATATTGACCATATTTCACTGGTGCTGTTGAGTGTAGTTCAGTGAACTATGCCTGTAAAATTTTGTGTTTCTGGCTGTAGTTGTGCTGTTGAGTGGAGTTCAGTGAACTATGCCCGTGAAATGTCATGTTTCTGGCTGTACTTTCTCAACATGTGTAACTTTCATTTCCACTTAAAGAGTAGATTCTACTTGGCCAGTTTGTGGACTACCTCTGTTCCTAAAGGATTTACTGCAGCTGATAACATCATGGAATGTAAATCAGTTAAAACAATTGCACAGAATTACAGTGTAGCTCAGGCCTGACTTCATATGTAAATCCTGGATGTTTCACTGTGCAGTGGGGTGTACTTCAGTTTTTACAACACATACACGAGTGGAAAATGGTCAGTACACTCTGTATATTGCAGTAAGTACTGTATTCTTTGCTGGAAAGTCAGACTAAGTACTATTGCATGTGAAGGGATGCTACATAGTCAGACCTGACATAAATACTTGAATATGATGCAGACATAGAATGGACACATTAAAATACTGTCTTCTTATGATTATGGCAAGGCTTTAGCAAACTTGTAAAGCTTTAATTTCATGCATTTATACAGTTCTTATTTAAGACGCATTTGATCAGCGACAAATAAATCCAATACTGTTGGTCACTTGCTTCAGTCCGCTGCTTTTTTTCTTCTCATTGTAAACAGCTTAATTGACAATTGGGCACAACCTTGCCATTATTAGGAAAGTAAGGTGTAAGTTAAATTATTCATGAAATAAACAATCCATAGACATATTCCAGTAGTGTTGTTAAAAAAAGTGATGATATTAGTTTACTAATGTGACATCTTTGCAGCCATCATCCATTACCAAGAGGTAATATGCTTTTTGTTGTTATCTTTCAGCCATGCATTGATGAGAAGCAGAATACTGAGGGAAAATGGAAAATATATACCTGAAAAGGCAAGTTTTTGTCACCTAAAAGCTAGTTTATTCATTATGAGTCCTGTATACAGAGGCAGGAACTTGCATTGTTTGATCCTATTCAGTCTCAGATTTCACTCCTGGTTCAAAAACAGGCAAGGTCAAGAGGTCACCCATCCAAAATCAGTCTGGTTTTGCATATCCAGGCCTCCTCTAGGCTTTGTCTGAGCAAGATATTTAATCCTGCCTTGTTGGAAAATCAACACAGTGATCATTCTGACATCCTAGTAATCATTTAACTGGATGGGTAAATTAATTAAGGAGGGCACTACTTGCCACTCAACGCAGGTGACTGTGATTATTTTTCATGCTCCAATGATTATGTCAGGTATTGGCATTTGGCTTGGATGTTCTGTGTGTGTATACTGTCATGAAACAGGGCAGGTGTCGTTATCTTATTGTGGTATATTGATATAAAGGACATTCAGGATTGTAAAAAATATGCTGATCCACCGTCAGATGTGTCCAGTTACACAAAAGATAATTGAAAAATCTTTAATGACTTATTCTCTGAAAACCTCCTCAGAATTGAATCGTGTTGGACAAAGAGCTTTAAAGTTTGTACAAGTTATGCAGATCCATCATCCACTGTTATTTCAGACTTTCATTGTTGTCCTACTTTTCTTCAAATCAGCCCTAATATCCTCTCCTTTTAAATTTGTGGAAACATTCTTTTATTAATTTAATCTGCGCTGACCATGATGGAGAGGTCTTTCACTTCTCAATGATTACTTTTCAGTAATTTATGCAGTTTTAAGTGAACATCTAGTGAGCTGATGCCTAGGCCACCTGGTCTGTCTGTTTATTGTGCTTCATGAGTGGTAGAGATGGCATGAAGACCTTATCTTAGTTGCTCCAGTGTTAAACCTGTGTATTCCTGGAAAAAGGTTTCTAGATTGTAGGAGTGGATGTGAGTAGAGATTAGAGCTGTGAATGGGTACCCAGGTAATCTGATACCTGCCCGTTGATAACAACCTGAATTATAAATGAGTCACTGAGTACACATTTAATGTATACAGTTGACAATCCTTTTGATGAAGCCGCTAATATAATGCACGTACTTGTTCATTGCCAAGCAGAGTTCTGCCTCTTCCAGTGAATGTTTGACCTTAATCTCTTAGCTGTTTTCCTACATGACAACCCTTTGATTGAGCCATGAGTGATACTTTTTAAGTGGCAAGTAACAGAGGGTGGTTGTTTGATCTTGCCACACAATTAACACGAGTTCAGTTACAAAAACCTTTAATATGTTTCACAAACTGTATAATCAAAGTGTTATTCGTAGAGCCCAAGCTCAGTCTCTTCATAAGCACCTGCAAATTACAATGAGGCCAAAGAAAAGGAGTCAGATGATATTTATGGTGATTAGACCACAACAATTTACTAGACAATGATATAGGATTTCAGAACTTTATCAGAAAATTAGAATGAATTCATGGACTTTGTACCAGATGACATAATTTAGTGACATTTATAGGATACTGTGAACTAGAAAAATGTGGACTTAACTTGCAATGTTTATTTTATAGGATGCATGGAATTAACATATGGGATATTGTGAATCAGATAATTCTGAACTACTTTTATACTGCTATGAGACCTATAATTGAATTCATGGATTTATTGTCACATATAAATGGATTTAAAATATAAAGCATTGTTGTGGACTTTAGTGAATTTTTTTATAAACAAATTGTAAGTTGTTAATTTATTTGTGACATATTCCACTCAATAATACAAGTATATTTTACAGTTTTTAGTTAATTTTCCTATCCATCCATCTATCCATTTATTTTTTCAAAATACAACTCTGACTAGCTGACAACAAGTCACCCTTCAAACAGATATGACTTGCAAAATACACCCCGACTTCTATACTTTGACCAATGACAAAGAATACACTTTTGCAGGCCATTCATGCCAGAGCCAACCTACAACAAAGCAGTTCAGGTTGTTGTACATTTAATACAGTGTCCCGTTGATTGGGTATCCAGGTAACCAATCATTAAGATCAACGGGTACCTGGTAGATATTTACTTAAATTTTCACAACTATATAGATATGGTTGTTTTAACTACGGAAGGTAAGTCAATCACATGTTTATGCCCTACATCATTGGTTGATTATTCCATGTTTTCCCCCTCCCTTTTCCTATGCTTTAAAATAAATAGCCTTAATTTATGCATACTTTTTTTTTTAAAATTGGTGCTTAAAATCCTGTTACAACATACACACAGAAATCCTAAAATGACTGTTCACAAATATTTAACTAACTCTAACCTACTTTGATAAAAAGCATTCTGGCATGAAGGTCATTCATTATTGGACAAATTAAAAATGTGTTTGAAAAAAATAGAAAAATCTTGAAGCATTTGTTTCCATAATAAGTATAATCAACTGCACTGGAGGAAATTTCAGTAGAAATCAGTTTATTCACCAAGATTTCTGGCGAACTGCATTTGATTTGGCTGTAAGGTGATGTCAGGCAGGTGAGCAATCAGCAGCAAATATGGGCATTTTAGTTAGTTTTCAGATAGTGTTCTAAAATGCATCTATTTTACCAGGCCTTCCATGTGAGGAAGATTTTCTTCAATGATGAGAAGAAAGGCTATTTCAAGACAGAGAAGAGGGAGACCACAGCTAAAAACCCAATGACAGGTGAGAAAGCTCTAAATAATGTCAAAAGGATTGTGTGCAAAACCTTGAATAATTCTTGACTTTGACTTCTTACATTTCAGAACAATTGGTTTTAGCCATGTAAGTCCTTTAATTTATTGAAAAACTATGAATAAAATACATATGTCATTTTAAATTGAGAATTTTGGGTTTTATATGTATTCTTGAAAAGTAATAAATGAGAGGGAGTATAAAGGTTACAAGATGGAGTATAGTACAGGATAATTATTTATGTTATTCAAGTTTTCTTCTTCTTGTGTCCCTATTTGTCTAGTGATACACAAAGTAAAATGAGGAGAAATTCTATTTTTCCTCAGCAGTATGTAATAGCATTTTGTGGCACCTCAGCACAATTGTGGCTGCATGATACCAGCTAGAGATAGAGTTCAAAAAATGGAAAATAAAGACTGCACACATATTTTGAAAGATAAACCTTTCCCAAAAAAATGTAAACATGAGTTGCCATCCTTGACATGTCCTTGACAAAAATTCTTCAGGACAGTACAGATTGAAAAACAATAGGATGAATTCACAATAATGGTCTCTGTATGTGTCATGTTTAGAGTCTCCTCAAAGTTCCGGTTTGATTTAATATAAGAAAATTTCACATAGAAATGAAAATGATTTGTCGGTAGAAAGTACAACTCATAGCAGGTGGGTTGCAAGTTTGAGCCTTTTCAGCAAGTTACTTTACCTCTCCTAAGCTTGCTTACTTTCGTTACTTTCGGCAAAAATAAGTGATAACAGGTTCTTAAGTCTGTTACTCCTGGCAAAATAAGTGGTAACAGCTTTCTAGGTATGTTACTGTTGGCAAAAATAAATGATAACAGCTTCTTAGGTCTGTTACTCTTGGCAAAAATAAGTGATAACAGCTTCCTAGGTCTATCAAGTTATAACCACTGATGCTACGTGTTAAATACCTAGTTGTCACCTTGAAAAATGATTAGTAGTAGTAGTAGTAGTAGTAACAAGGATTCAACTTTTTTCCCCATGCACTATCAGACAAGTTCTTATCACATACTTTTAAACTTCATCTATATGGTTTGTTATTTTGCACAGTATATTAAATATGTAATACAAGGTGTATTTGAAAAGTTCTGAAACTTTTGTTATAATATTTTTGTTTCATTGAACCTGCCATAAAATTTAACACTGATTGATGATATTTATTGCTGTTTTTGAAATTAACTGCAGCTGCATGTGCAGCATGCTGGACATTTGTAGATATATGCATGTGACTTATAGGTAAATTACATTTAATTAAATATGGCAGAGGAGAATAATTTTGTTACTGAGCAAAGACTGTATCGTAGTGTCCAGATGCTCTTAGGATAATCTCCTACTGGTATAAAGGCCAACTTTGATAAAGCTCACAGATGTAATTTGCTGTCCTATCCTACAATGCTGAGGTGGTTTCGGTGATATAAAGCTGATCAAAATTTGTGGAAAATGACCCACATCCAGATTTTTCCAGTGGATGTGGAACACTACTGAACTGCCCATCTGCACACCTGTTCCCCAAGGTATCCATCTACTTCATGACAATGAAATGGCTGATTAATCAGCTGTAATGACAGACTTCCTGAAGGAGCACAGCAACTGGTCTTTGCCATATCCTCTATTCAGCCCCAATTTAACTCAAGTAATTTCTGGTTGAATTCCAGTATCAAAGATTCACCAAGGGGTAAACAATATGAAAGCCACTATGCAGTTGGAAGTGCTGTTTTCCTGTGCATGAACAAGATATCAACAAGTGATTTGAAAATAGCATTTATTAATTGGATAAACAGACTGGGAAAGTGTTTAGTACTTTGAAGGCATGCACTGACACACTGTTCACTGATAAGGTTTTTGTTGTACAGCACCATAAATGCAAACCATTATGCTTTTGACATAATCATTACACATTTTTATCACCCAATAACATTTTCCCTGAGACTGCGTATGGATTACACTTTTTAGCTAAATTAAAAATAAAATAAAATTTTTATTACCATCTCTTTAATTCCACTCATATAAATTTGAGAATATTCTTAAAAAAGTGATAGCTACATAAAAATAGCTTAAGAGTATTTTCCTTGTTTGCTATTTATAGCAACTGTATATGACCCATTTGAAAAGAAAACAGATGGGGTTCTTCAAAAGTGAAATTTGCCTAATAGATTCATTTTATTTATAACATTGTTGGTTAGTGAACCAGTCTATGTTTTAAAAGAAAATGGCACCAGATGTTAAGTGGAATGCTTTGTGGTGTGAGTTGTGGATGTTATATGATGGAAATGTTAGAGTAAATGGATCTTTTCAAACTTCAAAACATGTCAGATAGGAAAAAGTGACAAATCAACACCGCTTTACAAGAATATGAGAGTAATATAATACATCACATTGAGCACCTGACCGTGATCATTGCAGAATTCCAGTTCACTATCATTCAGCGAAAGTCACACATGTAGACTAGTTGAAGTGAGTGCTAAATATAAATAATTTTTCAGTATATTTTGTGTTTGAATTCTGGTTCTAATCTTTTGATTTTGCCCTTAGTCGTAAAATGTATATTTTTTATACGTGCTGTAATTCTGGCATATAATATATTTGATTACACTTTTTACACCCAAATTACACTTATTTGTTACTTATAATAACAATAATTACGCCTATATCTCTGGGGAGGGTGGCATGTATGCAGCACACTAATATTTAGTGATATGTAGTGATACATTTGTAAGTTTGATATCAGTGTGAAAATAGCATTGTATGTAAAAAAAAAAAAATTCCTCATTAAGAAAGTTGAAAGAAATTTTTTACTTACATTGAAAAATTTAATGTTTCAAGTTATTTATGGCATACCTTCACATTCCCTTCTGCATGTCTTAACAGGTGACTAATAGAGGTAACATTCAAACGCAGGTCTTGGAATTTGTGCATATAGAAATAAACATTTTCCCCTTGTATTTAATGGATTTTACCCTTTTTCTTTGTTTTGTATTTCTTTTGGTGATTTTTGTAACATCATGACATTTTATCTTTGGTATCATACTGCATGTTAACTCTTGAAGTTTGAAGATTTGTCTTCCTGATATTTTTGGCAAGGTTTTTGCCTTTACCAGTTTTGCTACCTACTGTATTTGCATACAAGTAAAGTCCAACTGCAAACTGTAGAGACCCAAATCTGACTGTACATTATGTGATGTCAGATGAGGCTCTGTGTTGTTTGCAGTTGAATCAACTTTTATAAGTCAGTATATACAATAGTTTGTCTCTTTATAGCCTGTACTTTGCTGATGTGCCATTAAACCCTATTACATACATACATAATAGTCAATTTTATTTAGCAAACTCTGTAAAATTGTAAATGAAATTATTGAATAAAACTAATGATTTTTTGTAAGACAGTATCATTCAATTTTTAATGAATCATTTATCTTCGCACAACTGTATGTCTTGACTCAAAACCTTGTTTTCTTTGCAACTATTATTTCAGATCCCACTATGATGACAGACATGCTCAAAGGGAATGTGGTCAACGTGCTACCCATGATTGTCATAGGAGGATGGATTAATTGGGCCTTTTCAGGCTTTCTGACAAGTAATTATAATTTGGCTTGTAAAATAATGGGGGACTGAGCTCAGTTACCTCCTTGGATCAACAGTTGGCATCACCAGAAGCTTAATTTGTTTTCTTTACAGATAATTTTTGGTCACCATAACTCTTTTTTTTTCTTCAGAATTTGAAGTACTATAATGTCAATTATCAATTTAAAATTCATCATTCATAAATAAAGACACAGATTTTAAATGGCTCCAAGATTTAAGTTATCTTTTGAAATTGAAATTTAAAGAATAACAGCAGTTTAGAGATACCATTCTAAGCAGAGCTATTATACACTTTTGTACAGATGAATTCATATCCTTCCTTAAATGCCTTTAATATTGGACAAATATGAAGATACAAACAATACCTTGAAACAGTTGTTGTCATAACATGTAATCAACAATAATGAAATTCCTGTAGAAAGCATCTTACTGATTCAGATTTTTTGGCAAACTGCTCTCACATTTGGCTGTCAGTATTATAGGTGAGAAATCTCAAGCCTGCTTGGGCCTGTTGATATTGGCATTTGGTCATTCAAGTCATGAAGGTCATGGAGTATGTGTCAGTATAATTTTTTCATTCACTAGGCCTCACATCCATTTGAACTTAACAGTATAGCCCAGCTTCCATCGTGCTTCATCCATTGTGCATCCATCAATAATTTCTATTTTAAATTTCTCAAGAACAACTGGACCAATTGTGACCAAATTTTTCATAGAGTATCCAGTTATGAAAGGCTTTCAAGTTTATAAAAATGATGCCAATCTGCTATCAGATATGGCCACCATTTTTTAAATAGAAAACCTTTACATGATTTCTCCAAAAACTACAGAATATTATTTGATCATATTTGACAGAAAGCAACCCCCTGGTAATTAAACCTTTCAGATTTTTACAAATGATGTTGATCCACTATTAAATATTGCTAGCACTAAAAACAAAAATCTTTAAATGTTATTTGTCCAGATCTACTGAACAGAATTTGACCATATTGGACAGAAGGCATCCTGGCATGAAAACCTATCAGATTTATACAAATCATGCTGATCTGCCCATTAAAAAACAACACTACCATTATTCAAGATAGATTAACCTTTAAACAACATTTTATGCAAATGATGCCATCTGCCATCAGATATGTCCACTGCCATTAAAAATTTTAAAACCTTTAAATGACCTCCAAAACTGCTGAATAGAATTTGACCAAATTTGACAGAAAACATCCTGACATAGAGGGCTTTCAGTTTTATACAATTGTTGCTGATCCACCATCTGATATGGCCACTGTTATTAAAAGAGAGAAACCTTAAGCTGATCGCATAAAAGTGCTTAACTGAATTTGAGCATATCTGACAGAAAGCATCATGGCATAGAACTTTCAGTTTTTATTTTACTGATGATACCAATCTGCCATCAAAAATGGCCACTGTTGCTAAAAGTAGAAAATTGTTACCCGACTTCAGAAAAAAATGGCTTTAGAGAATTGGACCAAGCGTACATATATGGTTTTTTTACTTGTAGAAAGGATGCCAGTCCACTATCAGATATGGCTGCCATTGATAAAAATGGAAAATCCTTGAAAGCACGCAAGAGGATTTGACCAGATTTTACAAAAAGCATTCTTGCATGAAGGGCTTACAAAGCTTGTATAAATAATGTCAATCAGCAATCAGATATGGCAGTTGTTTCTGAAAGTAGAAGCATGCTTAATAACTTGTGATAAAACATTTAAGAAGCTGTGATCAAATTTGGTAGACATTGTCCTAGCTTTAATGCTTTTCAGATTTATACAAAGAATCCTGGTCCACCATCAAGTATGACTGCTGTTACTAAAAGTAGAAAAACATTCACACAACTTAATCTCAGAAAAGTGCTAAACAAATCAACTTTGACACAGAGCATTGTGACATAGAGGCCATTCAGTGTTTGATGAATGATTGTGATGAGCCATCAAGTATAGATGGAGATACAAAAAGTAGAGAAATTGTTTTCATAACACACAGTCAAGAACATTGGAAAGAAATTCAAGCGAAAGTTTCCTAATGTCCCAGAGTTATTGAACTGAATTTAGCTATTAGGCAGATGTTAATGATTTTACACCCCTTAGGCCACTTGTTAATGAACTGAGATTACAACATTTAACCTTACAAAAAGGAATTGCTGAAGTTATTCTTTCAATGTAATTATTAATGTCATTCCAGATTATCATATCAGAAGCCTTAATATATTTTAGGGAGAACCACACAATATGGTTGTATTATGTAGAAATAGTAATATGCAACACAGCTGTGTAATGTAGAAAAGGAGAGAAAATGTGCAATACACCTGTTTTATGTAGAGTTGGGTAGAAATGTGCAATACATCTGTATTGTGTAGAAATGGAGAGAAATGTACAGTTCACCTGTAATGGGTAGAAATGTGCAAAATAGCTGTGTTATGTAGAAATGCACAATACAGCTGGTTTTTATGTTGAAATATAAATATGCAATACCTCTGTATTGTGTAGAAATGGGTAGAAATGTGCAATACAGCTTTGTTGTGTAGAAATGGGGAGAAATACACAAAACAGGTATTTTATACAGAAATAGAATTATGCAGTATAGATGTATATTGTACAAAAGAAGAGATGTGCAATACAGCTGTATTATGTAGAGATGGGTAGAAATATTCAATACATCTGTATTATATAGAAATGGAGAGAAATGTGCAGTTCAGTTTTAATGGGTAGAAATGTGTAATACAGATGTGTTATGTAGAAATGGAGAAGTGTGCAATACAGCTGTGTTATATAGAAATGGGAGAAATGTGCAATACAGCGGTATTATGTAGAAATGGGGCGACTTATTCTGAATGTTTTATTTTGCAGCAAAAGTTCCATTTCCATTGACACTGCGATTCAAACCAATGCTACAAAGAGGAATTGAACTTGTATCTCTAGATGCCTCATGGTATGTTTCATTTTTAGAGACAATATTTGCCAGTTTCTTTGCACACAAGACAGTTTGTGCTATTATCATTCATGATTTATCAAATGAAATTATAGGTGTAGCAATTTAAATCCATTGTGTGATTTTAATATTGAATGTATGTGTAATATTACATCTGTGTGTCTCACATAGAACATGATAGTTAAGACCAAAATTAACTTGAATCAAAATGTACCAAGCCTTGTTTATTTGTGTTTTTATTTTGGACTTGGATGAATGTAAATGACTTCCATGTCTGTAGCACAGTAGCTGTTTACTCTTACAAAATATAGTTTTTCTCACTAATAATAGTAACAAAGCATATCATCTTACTAAAATTAGTAACAAATAATAGATAAGACTGGCCTTTCAGGTCAGATTTATATGTCAGGGGAGGCAACTTGGATTTAGGTTCATGATTATACCTTTTGTTGATATCTCCTGTAAATATTATTCCACAGATGGTTGTACTTGAATGAATAGTAGTGAATGCTTTTAAAAGGAAATAATTGTAATAATTCCTCAAATGATGTTTAATATTTTAATATAAATTCTCTTGTGACATGTAAAGAAAAGAAATACTTGTATAATAATATAAAGATTATTTCGATCACTTGAAAAGGGCTATGGAAACCAGTATTTCTGGAGTTATGTTCTTCCATCTGGTCTTATGTAAATGAGTATCACTTTTAAACATCAAAGCCATCAGTGGCTTTAGTACTTTGAATTGAAAAAGTTCCCACTGTACATTATGGGGTTTTATATTAAAATTCATTTCGGTACCTACAAAGCATAACAATAGTCCAACTTTTCAGTGAAACGAACGCTAATTTAGGATCAGTGGGTAAAAGGCAAAAACAGTAGATTTGAAGATCCTGGATTTCTTTAGATAATATTTATGACAAGGGACATGCATGAGATTGATGAAGCAAAGTATGTGCCCTTTATAGTGAAATTCCAAACATAAGGGGGGGGGGGTCCATTTGAACAAAACAGCCTAATAACTCAAAATTTAGACAGGTTTTCAAGATTGGAAAAAGTACTCATTGATGATCGATTTGACCACTGCTTACTCCAGAACTGCTAAATTTAATGAATCAGTAAGCGAGCCCAATAAAACATGCAACATCTCTTATTACAGTAAACCTGATTTGAGCCACCTCTGCTACCACCTGTTATTTATGGCCAAAATGATTGTGCTTGGATCAGTTTTATTATATAAATACACTGTTGTGAAGTGACCACCATGAGCACACCCAGTGGGCACAATTTTCTTGTAAAATTTGTTTCAACAGTGCTTTGAATGACAGCATCACAAAACCTGATATAAACACTCTTGATCTTTATTTAATCCTTTATAACCATAATTGCTGAGGAAGGTCTGCAGGTGGAGTGCGGATTATTTTGAACCCACATGAAAAGAAAAAGGAGTTGAATTTGGCTACAGGTTTCTTTAAACATCCAGGCACCATCATATGCTGCAGACCATAAAGCAGACTAAATACTTGTCACTAACTGCCATTGTAGTACTGAAGTCATGTAAATCCCAATTATGATTAACCATTCATTCTTCAAAGGAAGTGTACATAGTCAAAGGTTCATATAGATTCTTGTCTCTTGTGAAAATGCAGCATAATGCTGATAATGTCACAGTCAGAGATTGTTGTATATCTTTATTGCTGCAGAACAAAATTTTAGCATGAATGCATGTAATACTTTAACAAGAACTATGAATAAAATTCATGTACAGTCATTTTGGGTATTTTTCCTTTCTTAACACTGTTGAACATAGCCTTGATAATTGGCACAGACCTGTTATGAGACACCACCTGGCAAAAGGAGCAGTCTCTCAGAACAGGATTTACAGTATCAAATATTTTGTGCATGTAAGTGCTTGATTTCTTATTTTCACAGTAAATTCAAGCACTTATCAAGTGACATTTTGAACATAAGCAACAAAAGAGGTTTCATTGGTAATCTGTTGTTAGAATCACTTTACTAACTTCACTTGACTTGGTTCTGCAATGACAGACATGTAGTTTTCAGTATTCAGTCCTAATGTCTTTGCTATTTCAGTTGGATTTAATGCATATGACATACAGTAGTAAGTGTATGATTCAGTTTCAGTCAGGAGTGTAAAAAGCTGTAAGCTTTAGATTTATTCATTATGAGTTATTTGTGACACGCTTTTTTTGAAGAATATGGTAAAGGGTCTATTTAAAGATAGTGTTCTAGTATGAAAACTCACCACCATGCATCCCAAATATTGAGAATACTCTCCTACAGAAATGTGAGGACAGGAATTCCCTATCTGTGTGAAGATCCTGGAGAGATTCTCAGTCTTGTGGATAAAAATTGAATTTTTATTTGTGCATTTTTCATATTTCAGGGTTAGCTCAGCATCCTGGTATTTCCTGAATGTATTCGGTCTCAGAAGCATGTATACACTGATTCTAGGGGCAGATAATGGTAAGAGATGTTTAGGCACTTTTTTTCTTTTGAGGAATCTTCCAGCATTAGAATTCTTTCATGTATATCCTTTTATGTAAAGTAAAAGTAATATCCATTTTCCTACAATGAATGTAATATCCACAGAACTAAATTTAATGTAATATCCACTTGCCTGAAGTAAATATAATATCAACTTGCCTGAAGTAAAAGTAATATCAACTTACCCAAAGTGAAAGTAATATCCACTTACAAAAATGAAAATAATATCCACTTACAAAAATGAAAGTAGTATCCACTTACAAAAGTGAAAGTAATATCCACTTACAAAAATGAAAGTAATATCCACTTACAAAAGTGAAAATCATATCCACTTACAAAAATGAAAGTAATATCCACTTACAAAAATGAAAATTATATCAACTTACAAAAGTGAAAGTAATATCCACTTACAAAAATGAAAATAATATCCACTTACAAAAATGAAAGTAATATCCACTTACCTAAAGTAAATGTAATGTCCACTTACCTACAGTGGAAGTAATATTGATTTAGCTACAGTGACAGTGATATCCACATACCTACAGTAATAGTGATATCCACTTACCTACAGTGGAAGTAATATCCACTTGTCTAAAGTTAAAGTAATATCCATATGATGACTACTCCATGCAATAGTAGTTTGCATAGGGACAGTTTTTACATTGCACTGAATTGAAATGTAAACGTATTGAACTGTAGCCTTTTATGTCAGTAACTGGTGAATTGCTTGATTATCATCATTCAGAAATACCTGTTTTGTACTTTCTGGAGTTGGGGCCCCGGGTGGCTGAGTGGACTAAAACACTTGCCTTTACCAATCGCTGCCATCTCACCTCAGTCCACATAGATTCCAGTCTCCAGCTCAACCAGTGTGGGTATTTGAGAAAGCTGCTAGTAGCTTCCCTTGGGTCAGTGGTTCTTACTGTGTTTTTCCCTGATTCTTCCTCCACCAAGTATACTGGCCACCATATATAGCCTATCTTGTGCTGAGAAATTGCTTTAAACCCAAAACAAGTTTCTGGAGTTATCTCCCTTATACAGCGGTTTCCCACTCATGAGATGCCTTTTTATCAGTGGCCACCTGGACCGGCAGCAGAATAGTATTACTTTATTTGATAGATATTAACTTATTAAAAGTGCAAATGAAGTTTGGAAAAAATCATGAGTATAGAAATATTTTAGTTTAAATAATTGAAAATCTAGTATTTGTACTGACTGTTCAATACAGCCATATTGCATAAGTAAAATGTATGAATTTCATGAAGGCATCAGAGGTAAGTCTGTGTTCACTGCAGTACTAAATGTACTACAGGTAAGAATGTTGTTCTAGTGAAATATTTTCATAAAACCAAAATTTTGCCATACTAAATCTCAGATTATGTTTGCTTTTACTTCAGCTTATGTTTGCTTTTACTTCAGCTGTTCCTTTTTCTTATCAAACAAGGACTTAAGTTTGAAACAGTTTTCAACCCAAATGCAGAGACACCATCCCATATGAATTTCCATATTAAAAAAGATATTTTTTCCCCCCATTATGGATGCATTGCAAATCAAATGAAATTGACGGATTTTTAGAAATGATTAAGCTAGCTTTAGGTAGGTGTTAACTGTACCAATAGATAAACATCTTATATGCATATTTTACACAGAGAATTAGACAAAAGTTGTCTGTGTATTGCTCCTGCCTTAAACACAGTCCGTGTTGTATGACAGCATGTTCAATCAAGATAAACTATACTATTGGCTTAAGTGCTGTTTGCAATGATAGTAACTGATCTCTGTAAGAACACTCACTCAGACTAAGCCATATATCATCCTGATCTAATCTTGGTCACTATCCACATTCATAATGCTGCATCAGATTGACTCTTTGTGTATGTTAAACAATGACATATTCATCCTTTTCTGATGTGTGTGATGGAGTAAAATTAATAGGCACAGGCATAAAAGATCTATGTGATCTTTAAAAGTTCTTGTGGTTTTAAAGACCAATTACCTAACAATGATGATGCATTTTGGATTCTGAGTGGTCAAACTCAGGCAAAAAAAGCTAATGAGCGCAATAAAGATTCATAACAGGGTACACTTTGACTGACCATCTAGTGTCATACAGAGGTGATTCATTAAAATAGTCCAAATTATGTGACTGGCCTTTACATCAGCCACCATGAAAGATATGACATGAAAATCCTTCTATTTATCTTATTTCTGTAGGATTTGTGAATTGGTCATACTTTGCTTAAGATGTGAGATCATTTAGATTTTATTATGGTAAGTAGACCTTATCAGCTTTCACATACAGAGAGCTCAAATGTTGGAACATGCCTATGGTTTCTGATCTATCCCTGGCTCCTACTAAATTACAAAATGTACAAGTTCTTAATGATATTATAATTCCTGACAAAAATAACCACTCTGACCTCTAATATTAATGGGTGCTGCTTGCTGTATAAATATTTATATCATTATAAATTGCAAGTTTTTTCTGTGTTGTCATTCAGGAAAAATCTCAAACATTTTGAAAGCATAGCACATTCTGTGTAAAATAATAAAAACTGAATTTTATGAAAGCAGCATTCATTGGTTTTGGTTAGGTTAAAAGAGATTTCAATCTGAGTTGGGAAAAGTTACAGGCATAACAGTAAACATGAGTGAAAATCTTATCAAAATTAGTTCTCTTTTCTGCAGGTTATAATTGACCTTACTCGTATTTTACAATCCTTGACCAATTCATTTCTTCATTATCTTTTTTTCCAAATGTTAGCAGTGGATCAGTTGTCCCATCATGACCTGTGAGTTTTACTGTAGTCTGGATTTTCCACATTTAAGGTGGGTTGATTTCCCAAAAACATACCTTGTACTATAACTTATGATATACATTTTGTTGCAGCTGCCGATCAGACTAAAGTGATGCAGGACCAGATGTCTGGAGCTGGAATGATGGCTCCTCCAGACCCTTCCAAGGCCTTCAAGGCAGAGTGGGAGGCCCTGGAAATTTGCCAGCATGATTGGGCCCTAAAAGGAGTTGAGGAGGACCTTACTGAGAAAATTATACCACCAGAGACCATCTACCTGGAGAACAAATTCACATAGTCCGCTTGTATTTAGGATTTTATGTTGTTTAACAGTAAAATGTTTATGCAAGTGCACTTTGCAACTTGATTAAATATTGTACAAGATACATATTTCCTTGGTTTTGTTTGTTAATCTAGTTGTTTGTGCCATATTTACAAGTATAAATGATGGGGCGGCCCCGGGGAGCCAAGTGGTGTAAAGCACTCACCTTTGCTGATCACTGCCATCTCTTTTGGACACCTGTGCCCTCCAACAACAGTCTTGCCTGTGCCCTCCAACAACAGAGTCATGTGGAGAGGATCACAGCAGTGCATCTGTAATTGACACCAAGAGCATTTGCACATGCATGAAAGTACATCAACCATGGACTGCTTGATGCTGGTGCATGTGTGATCATACCTTGTGATATGCACATGCAGTTTTATTGTTTTCTGATGACCGTTTAACCATAGAGAAACTTCAGACACTCCTAAATTGTCTAATATCGTCATTCTATGTTCTTGCCCGTCATCCAGTCGCTTCATATTTTGAAACCCTCTGAACACATGTTTTGATGCAATGAGATAATGTTGGGTACTTATTTGCTACCTAAACTGTCCCTGAATGGTGGGTATGAGAAACAATAGCATTGACGCATCTCCAGATTGCATAAATGACAACAAACATGATTCTGTGATTAGTGTTGACAGTTCAACATTGCCATCTGCAACACCAATGCCATGCCAGATTGCATCAAAACATGGCTGTGTTTGGCACTGAAAATAACTTTGTGGACATCTCTGCAAAACCCAAATTCATGAGAGGAGTCTGTCATGAAAACATTGAGTTTCCATGAAGCTGTGCTTTATGATGTGCAAACCCACTGTTAAAATTATTATTGGCACTAAACAGCATAGGGGCACTGTTGTGACCAGATCTGGCATCCATACCAGCAGTTTGTGGGTGCAAAACAAAAAAAACATATATGTTGATAAAGTTTATACTAGGCATGATCTGATGTATCCTTAATAAACATCGTAGTTAGGCCAGCATATTTTGCATAATCATTGCTGTATCTGGCAAGTCCAATGATCATTATGGCAATGTCAGTGTTGTCCAGAATTACTTTGATTTCCTTTCCATCTATGAGATATAGTATGCTGCTGAACAACACAATGCTGCCATTGTTGACAAGTCCATTCTTGGTGCCAGGGGTGTAATAGTTACCATTGTTGGTGCGTACAAGTTTTCCCTTGATTTCCAAGAAAGTCTCAAATAGAAGAAAACAATCTAAATATGTCCTGCAACTGTAATTCTGTTTTTAATGGTCTGAGGTCCCTAGTAGGAATAATGCTTTAAATTTCAGGTGCTGTGATCTACCACAATGGGCATGCCCATGTCAGAAGTGGGATTATCTTTGAATTTTGCCATTATGTTCCACTTATACATTATTGGTATCATACGGTACCTTTTATGCCCCATCCACAATTGTAATCTGCTTCTAATTGCCAGATTGGCAGTCATTTAACCTCTATTAGCTTGTGTTGTACGTTGAGTGGCTTGATTGATGATTTTACCAGCAGTGGCTGGCATTGTTGCTGTTGATATTAGTGTAATTGCCTTTGCTGAGTCGCTAATCATTGTAGTCAATCTTGAATCAATTGAATCGTCTTCGATAATAATTTCTTTAATCGATACTCAGCAGCACTTTTGTTGCTATCAACAACTCACATTGTAACTTTGTTAGCAATTGGTCAGTGCACAAGGTCAAGGCTATGATAACCTTTGGCATGCCTGTGGACAATCATTGGACAACATCAGACCATTTCCATAATGTCTCTTAAACAGGTTTTCTCACATTGACAACATGCATTGTTATCAAACATTCAGATAAGACTGACATTGTATTTGATGATGTTGATCTTGTATTGTCAAAATTTCTCCATGGAGATCCAATGCTTGCCCATCCTGGTCAGTTAGGGTGAAACAAAAGTGTATCAGCAGGGGTCTGTGGTTTGGAAGATATAAAGGCAGTGTTGAAGTAATTGAGAGAAAATCACAAGAGGGCATAGGAAGAACCTATGCTTTCTGTGGCTAAACCTGCACCGTAAATGCCACTGATGGTGTCACAGGTTAGATTAACATGAATGGTTGAGGTGATGCTGAAAATGTCTGGTGCAATATGGTATTTGGACCTTCAAGGTCCTGAATGCAAAATTTATTAGTTTGTGTGTGGGGGCTCGTGTATGCATATGAAAATGTTTGAATCTTTGTCAGTTACCAATCTGTTCCTTCATCAGATTGCTTCATTGATTCAGTGTCACAAGTGCCCTAGAAATTCTGATAACGTTCCAGGTTCTCGACTTACTGTGTTTGTACATATGGGGATTCCAGTTGGCTTTTGTTTTTGCATAAAAGCTGACGACCGTGAGACTTGTTTCTTTGTGCAAAAGCCTTTTGTAGAGCTTGAGCAGCTACTTCCATGTGTTCTCTTTGTAAGCATACAAATTCGGGTTCAGGTTCATGTGAGGGTCAGGGTGGAATTGCAGGACCTTGATGTATGTACTCTCTTATATGTTCTGCCTACAATTGGTTTTGCCTTCTTCAGGTTTCCCGCCTATGTATAAGCATTAATTACGCTTGTAAAATGATCCCACCGATTACTGGTGGCAGCTTTCTCTCCAGTAAACTCGCTGAATGCACGTTTGCGCCATTCACGGTTCATGTATGCATCATTTGTCTTCAGTGGTAATTTCAGTGTGTTTTCTTTCCAGCTGGTGGGGTCTTTTAAGAGTGGCAGACACGCAGGATTTTGGAAGATCACCTTGCGACGTTTTGTTTAAACTTGTACTTGGGTGGTAGTCGTGGAATCCTTCAATAGTTTCTCTAACATCTTGGTCGGGTGCACGGGTGCCTTTTGCGACTACACCAATGCTGTCTCCAATTTCTCCGCTGTCTTCTTGGGTTCCCGTAATCGCCTCTAGCAAGTGTCCAATAGCCGCCGCGGATGCTTCTGTGGCTTTGGCCATCAAAACCCGGTTCCTTTTCTGTCCCTTTATTGCTGCCATTTGCGCCGCCGTTTCACGTGTATGCTTGTTTAGTGGTGCAAACGTTTGTTGAAAGCCTGTTGTGAAGTTTTCTCATGCTCTCGCGACTGAAACATATTTTTGACAGGTTCGCGGCCGGCTAATACATGGATCAGTACTAGGTGTTTGCAGGCAGCTTTGCTGCTTCAGTCAGCATACACTGCTATAGTATCACGACACTCTGAGTTTTTGGCATCGTATATATTTATCATGGTCATTTAAATTGCTAGTTCAGGTCAGCGTGATACTTTTTTCCCGTGTTGCAGTTGTCCCGGATCACTTCATGCACCTTTTCATATCGTTGTGTGACATAAATCACGTCCGTGTTTTTGTGTCGGCCCCGGGAAAATATTCTGGCAGGGTTGTCTTGCCGGTCAAGCATCACATCATCGTACACGACAAGATTATCATGCGTTGGGTCGAGGTTGTCAGCGGCTGGGGCTTCATCGAAAATAAGTCAATAATGGACGACGAAGACGTCTTCGACGATGCGAGCGCTTTCGTGAAATTCTCGAGTACATAATTCTGCTGATGGTCCGCGGATGGTGCTGTCACTTAAAACCGATCTCGAGTTAACCATCGCTTGATGAGATTCAAAAGCAGTTGGGAGTTTCCCCTATTTGGTCGGGCCAATCATCAGTGCACGTACCGAGTTCGAAAACATGACAGGGTCTAAGAAAACTGGCGGTGATATCGCTGCTGTATGAACGAAGCTACCCGGGGTACTGTGAAGTAAATGTCCTGATAAAAAGCATATCTATGGATACAACTACTGCGGGCCTGTGACACAACAAGATATACGACTGCATGATAACTGACTCAGTCTCGCAGAATAACCTGTAAACCGCGTTGATGTTGTATGTTACCGACATGATCTTGCTTATAAAGCATAAAATGACATTTATCGATTCAACGCGCTGACGTTGATGACAACCACGACTTGAATGCAATTAATCCAACACATGGAGAAAGAATCGCCAGAAGGATCATCATAGGTGGTATGAAAAGCATGATTGCACTTGGCGGTCAAAGTTCACTCGTTGTGGGTAAAGCCTCGATATAACAAACATCCGTTTAGCAGCGACGCCTCGCCCATGTTCACGTACACGTCGTTGGTGTTTATGTGCATCAGCAACGAGTCCGTATTCATGTATCCTGAAACCATGCTGTCGTTTGATCTTGTCGTTGTAAAACTCGTTCATTACTAATTTAGACAAGTCCAATACAGACGCACCAACATAAATTGGTTTTGTCAACTCTAGTCTGGCTTTCTTGCTGTGGACGACAATGAGTCCACCATTGAACATCTTCAGGGATTCGTACGCCTAGTCCACAGTCAACGTGTTGAGTTTATCTTGCTCGCTATCGCGGACAAGATCCATGCAGATATGCTGCCGCTTTTTTCCATGGTTTTCTCAAAGAGAGCATTATTTATACATTTGAAAATGTCTTTCTCGAACTCGTGTAAGTTGCGACCGTACGCAGATCCATATTCATTTGTGTATACGGCGCCATTACTGTACTCTTTCGAAACCATTCCACCCGGTGGACTTGCAGCAAGCGGATCCCCATCAGCAGGTACAACTGTAAATTGCGCACTTGGGCGACATAATTAAGTATCTTACGCACATTCTGTACAAGCTTGGCGCATTCTGTAAACTTGCATCCGGAATCATCCACGCTTGCACACTGATGGTGGGGTCACCGACAGCGCTTCGGGGTCAACGGATAATCATTGTGGATTTTATGCAGCTTCTCTCAATACTTCAGGTAACTTAAAGAAGTATCGATAGTGTTTGTTGTTGTACTCGTGTACGTCTATGACCGCATGATCAATCTACGTGAACGCGCATATTGGCATTGGCTGCATCATTGCCAAGTTATACAGGTTATTGGTGCTGAGATACATGATAATGACTGTTTGGGACAGCCGGGTCGTATCCGTCCACGAGCGGGTTGTTCACGCGAGCGTGGCGATGATTCGCCATAGAAATTGCAACGCGGATACCACGTCTCAATAAACAAATATTCATCAATATCAGCGAACAAGTTCAAACTCGATCTTGGCTTTTGACAGAAACGCATCTCAAGCCATTCCCAGTGGTGAGAAGTAATGCGCGGGGTAGAGCTTGTACACGCGCGTGACTATACCACGAAACATATCAGAAACAAACCGCGAACACATTCCTACGCAGATACAGATCGTGATTTACAACCGATTGAGGACCAAACATTGTTCATCTGCGTTTAGTCGGTGGTGAAAATATTACGAATGGAAGGCGTCAGTCGGTGACAATTGAGTTTAGGCATACTTGTCTCAGTCACTCACATAATCATAAGACTACACTCCGTGTTTTGTTGGGGTAAATTTTCAGCTTCAGGATCCATACGCTCTGTACGCGCCACTGGTGAGACAGTGATCGCGAACTTTGGAATTGCTAGTCGCTGTGGAGCTTTCAGCTCCACAGATCCAGCAATGAGTCGCCGTGGAAAACTCACAAATGCCATGTTTGGTTATAATCATGTCAGGCGAGGAGATCTGGTGCCGGATCCATGTCAGTATAACTCGAACAATTTAATAAACACTTCAACCGAATCATTGGGACGGTACTTTCGCAGCTTCGCATCTAACAGCAGTGTCGAAAATCCCTCTTGGAACTTGTTCAGCAACTTGCACCCTATTGGATTGATTCTCTGGGTTGTTCACGGGAACGTCCAAGCATTCGAAGTCCGCGTAAATAACATAAGGGACCTTCATTTTCCGCTGCACCGCGTTGAATTAAAGAACATTCTTGCTAGTCTCTGGCATGATTGTGCGCAATATTTTTCGTTAACTTATTCCACCGCATTAAATCATGATCATCAAGCAGCTGGTGGGCGCTAAATACATGGATGCAACGTCTACATAGATATTTCCTTCCCATGTACTTGCTATACCGATACATCATTCGTGGAAAATCTTTTATCCACACGTAATGATACCGCGCCTATAGACTATGCAACAGTAACAGATGAATTTTATACCGCTGCATGAATGTGTGGATAATCGAATCGGCTGTAGGCCTCGGTTTCAAGGGAACACATGAATAGCGATATCAGGGTTGAGTCGTTCGAACTTAGTGTCAGTAACCTGCACAAGAAATTCAGTGTTACCAAACTTGAGTTCACGTAGGTACTGTAGGTTTTTTCGAGGAAGATCTGTATGATCGCACGCAGGATGTAACGCAGATAAAATCACCCATTCAGAATATCGGATGTCGTCGTTTCTCACGTTTATCACTTCTCGGCGTGGCATACACGCTAGCGTTAGAGTATAACTCGACCCGTGGAAAGGCTTGTGCGGGGAACAGCTACCTGAACTTTCGCGCATCAGGAAAGAGTCCATCCGGAACGGATCGATTCAAAACCGTTGTTTCATCATTGATGGCCACGGTATCTACAAGGTTCAAGACCACGCGGGTACCACTGCGAAAGTATCGGTACATGCTTTTGCACTCATCGTTAGAACCGGCAGAAAGGAGTATAGGAAAGTTCGCAACGAGAGTAATGTTTATCTTACACCCGGAGGTTCAAGCGAGTGGTGAAGCCACCGTTGATATGATCGACGGACGCATGTTTGGAAATGACTTCCTAGTAATCTTCGAAATCACCAACGCGCACGTACAACTGAACTCGGGCATACAAACGCGGAAGTTTTAGTGGTGATATCAGCTGAAATATTGTGGCCGTCTTGTTCATCAGCGACCGCACGTGCGAATTCGGCTCGCCTGGCCCATGGCCTGTGGAGGAATCTTGATATGCAACTGCGTTGATGTTTCACGAAGCTACGTTACAGTCATCCACGACTCATCTGCGAGTCTTAATATTTTAAGTATACCTGCCTTTGCCATACCGGTTGGAATGCTTATTCCACGCTCTCGCGCGAACTGCAAGTTTTTATTCACAGTCAGTATGTCTGTATGTAAGGGAAGAAAACACTAATTGATAATTTTTGTAATATTTTTTGTTTGACCAGGATCAAAAACTGCAGTTGATTCAATCAATGATATTATTTTACTGATTTCATTCTTATTTCCCTCAATGACATAACTGGGATTTTCACGACAGGTTATACATTTCGCCTGCGCGCGCGATAATACTCGCTTACGACTCCACATAATCGTCAAAGATAATTACTCGACTTTACTCCGATACCACATTTAAGGCATGGTCCCGCACCGGGGCCAGCATGGAGCCCAAGCAAATGTGATTTACAATATTCATAATGACAAATTCTGCCGCAAAGTTCACGTTTTTCAAGTTATGCTCCTTTTGCACTGATTTCGGCCCAATGCCTTTAAGCTTTCTATATACACACAGTTATTTAATTGGTTGCTTTAGCCTGTCACCTTTGTGTTAACTCCACATGTGCGCACAGTGGTATATCTATGATGATGCCATGTGGATAAATTAATATTTTGTGTGAAGGTAATTCGAAATTGTAAATCAGGACTTTGTAATTAAGCAGGCTTGTTCTATTCCAGAGTCATCTTAAAATTGATTTGCAAACCTGGATAATATTTGTCCAAGTCGGGCACGGCCCAAATGAGCTCAAATTAACCATCACGGAGTGTTACATCAAGTCAAACACTGTCAGACTTTGCACGTTTGTCTCTATCAACGTCAAACGTTCTGGAGTACGTGTATATCTTAGATATGGTTTTTCACCCCTCGGAAAATTTCTCCCATTAACTACGCTGCTTTGCTTCTGCAGCGTTGTACATCATTTTGTATACCTTATGTAAGTCGGGTGTTGATGCTATTGCTATATTATATGTGAAAGACATTTCTCTAATTGATTTTCCCATTCCTGTATTCACTGTTTTCGTTAGTTATCATTTCAATATCGTCATTCATGGGTTCCCTTAACGTCAGCGACTTAAACGTTTCTTGCACAATATCATACAATGACTTTTCGCGCTTCTTACAAGTTTCCGCCCTTGTTCCAACACGATCCCTAACTCATTTAATTTATCAAGATGTTCCAGATTCGTATTTGAAAAATCGTACATCTTTTGGGGTTCTTTTACATATTTAGACGAAATAGCGATTTAATCATTTCTGTGAAGTTGCAAACACACCACTGCACGGGTAATATAATATCCACATTAGTTACACCCATGAATCCTTTCAAAATATTGTACGTATCAATTGGTGGAGCTTTCGACATTGTATCTATACTTGTGTACTTCTCTAATATAATATTCCCACTTAGAAGGAAACAGTCTCTGCGCACAGATACGGAACCGGGGCACTGGCGACCAAAAACAGGTAACTGATTTACAGGCAGTAAAAGTCGAGTAAACACCTTCAGTTGTCAGCGTTTATAGATCTGTCTGCGAGGTCACAGCAGCAGTATTGATCTCATTGGAGCACCTCGAGGGAACTTCGCTTGGAGACGCTGGTTACAATTATAGATGCACGCGCGTGTAAAATTCCTTTGTGGAAAAAGTCCTGTGGAATACAGAAGGGCTTTATGGATTGGAAACCGGAATTCACCAGCTGGCCTGATACCGTTATAGTTCTACTACTAGTACCAACCTGGCCGATTGTTAGGATTACGCAAATGCAAAGCGTGCAAGACTTGTTTATCACTTGCGTTCAAATGTTTTAGACTCAAATCCCAAAGATGCCTAAACGGATATAACGGGGATCGCGTGTTTGTGAATGTGTGCATGTGTGTTTATGTTCGCATAAGGTACGAGTGAAGATGGTGTAATTATTATTCTGTACGATATCTTAGAATAGCAAATCACTGTTCACGTATAACAATTGGCAGCAACTGGAGTAGAGGTATTTCAATATTTCAATTCATGCTTTTGAAGAAAATCCTTGAAGCAAACATTTTATTCATATTTTCAATTTGCATATAAATTTGCACGGCGTACTAAATACGCTTGGTGTTAGGAGGCAAATTGGGTTGAGGAAAGGTCAGTTAATCGGTTACTAAGTTTTGTAACCAATTTGGGTGATATTATTTAAGGCGCCGGTGTTCAGTAATTTCCTCTTACTCTGCTTGTACTGTGCACATTATAAAATAAGAAAAGACGAGTTCATTGTAGTTTGAAGCATTTAACGTTCAGGGAAGACTATCTTTCAGTATGGCGCAGAGAGTAACTGAACATTCTTAGTACACTAACAGTATATACACGCGCGCGTGCACACAGACACACACACACATAAATAATACCAGGATTTTTGCCAGCAGGAGGTCTGGTGGTACCCTAGTGTGATGGAAGATTTCAGGTTACGACTGAGTCGTCAAAAAAAACGAACAACTCCATTTTGTGAACTGATAACACCTTTATCAGCTTGGTAATTTACATCGTATTATACTGTATATTTTATAATATATAATTTTATACACACGATTATGCACACGATGTCGCTATATGCCAGGTTTCACTGTGGCAGATGAACCCGCATATATAGATATGTATGTCTGTGTGTATGTATATATGTATGTTGTTGTAGGGTTTAACGCCATTTTTCAGCACAAGATAGGCGGCCAGTATAAATGGTGGAGGAAGAACCCGGGAAAATCCCAGAAAGCACCACCGACCCACGAGAAGCTACTGGCATGCTTTTTCACATACCCACATTGGCAGAACCCGAGACTCCAACCCACGTAGACAGAGGTGAGATGGCAATGATCCGTAACGGTGAGCGCTTAGGTCCACTCGGCCACTCGGGGACCCATGTAAATATGTATCAATGTATGTATGGATGGATGCATGCATGTATATGTGTATGTGTTTAACTCGCATTGTTTGTTAGATTTTTTTATTTATTTATTTTTATTGCACGAAATGTATCTAGTTCCTCTGTGGCCAAATAGATCTGGTATCCATTGTAGTATATATTGTAAACCTCGTCCAATCGATTCTTGTAACACAACTACGTGGTTTTAAGCTTTCATCGGCTATTGCATACATTTGGGTAGAAGTTCTTGTACCTCATTCCTTGTGAAAACTAATGTATGTGAACTGGACATTTCCTGAAACATATATATTGGAAGAGTATATTGAGATAAGACTCCACATGTAACCTTGACATGTCACGTACTTTTAAAGCCTTTCTACTGTGTTATGTATATTTAACTTAATTGTTTGTCTGTTAGTTTTAAATTTTTATAATTCCATTACATGCTATTGTAATGTAACATTGTTTACTGGATTTGACCTTGTCCAGAACTGGGTTCAGTTCCGTTTGACCTGATTGACATTTTTTTTTTTTTTTATTTCATTGATGTAAACAACTAATAATAGCTGCATTATCCTCTATGTCTATGAGTTCATTGACCAAATTATTATTTAGGTAAACATGTTGATTTGGGTCAGGGTTTTGGGGATTCCAAAGTAAATTTTAAAGGGTATTGTATTTTAAATAAACAAGGCTCATTACATCATGCTAGAAAGTTATTTCCCATTAGGTAATGGTTGTTTTTAGAAAATGCTAATTTGTGACCTGAGGTCAAACAGAGAACTATATTATCTTGTGACTTTCAGAATTTTACCAGTCGTGCTTTAACATCTAGCACTTTGGGTTGTATTATGTTGTGACCAGTTTGGGCTGAATTTTACTTTCTTCAAAATATTGAATTCAGGTGATTATTTTCTCTGGAAATACAAAAGTGCTCTGACAGATTCTTGGATAAAGACATTAATTGGAATTTATACCGAATTCAGACCTGGAATAATATTTATATGGTTCAACAAAACTTCGGGACTTAAACTGAGTTTTATTCAGGACTTTTTATTACTAGGACTTGTGTCTTTAATTCTTGGATTATTTTTGGATTTAATTATTAATTTATGATGTTTATATGCTACATCCAATCCTATCTAACCTTTTTTTTTGTGTGCAGTCTAAGTCAAACCTTTCGTATGTTGTTTATGTTTATTGTTATTGTTATTATTATTATTATTATTATTATTATTATTTTATGCTGGATTAATAGTGTACTAATTTTGGTGGGAAGTTTATTTTGATTCATTTAATACACTATATTGCAAATGTATCTATTTAAGTCTAGCTGAAGGTAAAACATATCATTTGGGGCCGCTATTTTGCTGCGCCAAAAGATTTTTTTACTTAATTAATTTAAGTTTATTTGACGTTACTGGGTTGAATTGACTTGCGTCGAATTTAATAGAATGAGAGTAGAATTAACATCTGAAAAGATGAAAAATGGGTGACAAATTGACAAGCAGTTAAGTACGTCTTATTTATACATTGAGTAACGGTCGCCCTACATTCTTTCAAGATATGTGTCATTCTTGACGTTCATGTCGCTTTCACGAAGCATCAAAGAACAGTGACAATCTGATTAAAATCAGATGTCCATTGTCCTAGGTGAAGATCTGACAGCCACGGCTTAAGGGTCATGCTCTGGTGACCTATGTTATTGTTATAATCACTAATTTTATCAGCCAATCAAATGAAGTCTTATATCTTTGCGTTTGGGAGACTGAGTAGTATGGTCGAAGCGCATCAATGTGTTCCACAGTATTTGATTCACTTTGAGATTTTTTAAAGCTGCACTTCCATTGGCTAATTCCAAGGTCATCATAACATGACCCCTACGCGGTCTCTGTCAGACCTTTACCTAGGATAGTGGAGATCTGATTTTAATCAAATTGAGAAAAGTGATGGCCAAGTTGAAATATATTGTTTTATTGCTTCTGCTCTTTGAAAATTTAGAGACTGAACTTGAAGCCTCTAGAGTCCGAAAACAAGATGCAAGTGACGACGCTGACACAGACATCGCTGAGATTCACAACTGTCATGTCATCATTGCTGGTGGGAGCACGTCAGCGCTTGGAGCCGCCGTCGTCGCTGCAAGAATGTGCTTAGAGAACGAATACAGCGTGTGTCTAACCAAGCCCACCGATTTAGTTGGGCGGACAGCTTACACCAGCAGGGGTGAGTGCAATCGATTTTGAAAAGATATTGGTGGTTCCAGTCTTCAGCTTTTCAGGAAATGCTAGACACCATGCGGAAAGGGAACCCCGGTAATTGTTGGGCGAGTACAAAATGTTATTTACCCCCAAGACCTTGTGAACGGTAGGATTAATATGACAGTTTCGAAATACGGAAATCTGTGCGTATTCTACAATACCATGGTTAAAGTTACCCAACAGAATGGATCATTAATTGATGAAATGCAATTAATTCAAAGAGTACCTAAACCAAGGATCATCTAGTGGACCCGCTTGATTTCGCAGTCATATCGTGACTGGTACAGGTACAACGAGTCCAGCTTTTTCATGAAGAAAATTATAAGCCGGACAAAACCCGCCTATAATCATCGATGCTTCAGAATTCGGAGACCTCACTGTGCTGTCTAACGCTGACTTCCTTTCGACAAGGAGTCGAATATCGTACGGAAGATTCCCCTGCCACGAAAGAAGATTGCAGAACAGAACTCTTCTGTGGACCATACTACGTCAGAAGACCAGTTAAGTATTTACGGGTTTGACGGTAAACCGGGGGGAATGGTTTGGTCATATAGACGCACTAAGGGAACGTTTACTGGAAATTTTCACGAGCTCACATTGGAGAGGTATCTGACCAGAACTGGTCCATGGGAAACGATTATGGGATATATACCTATTTTACTCTGTGGCTCAGACTATGGATGAACGGAACGATTGGCATGGGGGTCTTGACAACACTGCCTTGCGCGAGGCGGAATGGAAATTGTATGGGTGGTACCATTTTCTTAAGGACAGCACACCTCCGAACATTCGTAACCGTCTGATAATCGCTTACTCAGACGTTGTAGGAACAGACACTTGGTTGTCAAAGATCCATTATATACGGGATTCAAGAAGCGGCATCGGCATTAATGGATTCGTTCTCAAGAAATCTGATATGGACGCACTAGTAACGGCAAAAGCAGGTAGCTTTCAATTCATCTGCAACATATCATACCCTAACCAACTGCCAAGTTCTGAATTCGCGACTCGGTTCCCAGACAGTATAGCTTTTGGTAATTACATTGATGTGGATGTACATGGGATTTATGGTTGCATTTGGCAATCGAACGTCAATCGGTAACAAATTTTGCCGTTTCATATTCCGTTCAGGGTATTAACTAACCAAAACTACGACAACTTGCAAAGTGGCTAGAAAAAAACTATTGCTCAGACGTTCTTTGGAAGTACTGCAACTAGAATGCACCCAAATGATTTCTTTACGGGTGAGGCTGCATGAACAGCTGCCATTCTCACGATGAGAAACGGGTATTCGTTCAGGGACATGTGCAAGCACTTGGACGAACTACAGACAGAATCAAGGACGTTTATGCCAATCTATTGGGACGAACTTAGAGGATACACTACGCTCTCAAGTATAATCTCCACTCCAACCTCCACATCAGATTCGGTTCCTGCTACCACTCAAGGATCATCCATTGTTCAATAATCACATCCCTGCCTCGGTACATATCAGCTGATGACACTCCAGCTCTGTTTGCATTTTGCAGATATAAAGGCTCGATATTATGTTTACTACACTTTTTCTATACATTTTATTCCTAGAAACTCGCTCAACATCATTTAATTAAATTTCGGTAATTTTGTTAAATAGCATTGCTTCCAGTTTGCTCATTCAGACCTGTGATTAAATCTAAATTAGAGAATGACTCGGTCATCTAGTTGTTTGTTTGCTGCTTTCTTGGGGGGGGGGGGGTTGTGGTGGTATTTTGTTTCGTTTTCTTTTCTTTTCTTTTTTTTTTTTTTTTTTTTGGGGGTGGGGAAAATATCCTTCCAGATACTAATTAATTTGTTTAACTTCTAACGGTGGATCTGGCGGTAAAATGTATGAATAATTACAGCTAGCACAAATCAAGGTTGTGAAAGGGGCGGGGAGGGGTAGCCTTAAATATAAAAAGAACGTACCTTAAAAGGAAAGAAATTACTTTGTCTCAGTCAAGAAGGATTTTCTAAAGCAGGGGCATTCAGTCGTGTTTCTTGTCATTGTCTAAATTTAATTGATTTAATAATTTATTAATTTAATAATTCATGTTGTCATTTAAAGATAGTATTTCAGTAAGGTCTCTTACATTTGAGAATGTGACGAACAGATAACTAATTGCACGAAAAGTTGGTTTCAGCCGCATTCTTGTCTTCTTTTTCATCATATTCGCGAAAAAGTAACGGAAAATATAGATTATAAATCTTGAGTTGGTAGCAGCGTACCTCATATTGTTTGCTGTGTATCATTTTTAGCCACAAAAAGAAACAATAGTATGGTTTAAATGACAACCCAAACTGAGGTAACGCCGGACCCGCACGGTCAGTGCAGTGACGTTCTTGGTCTACGTCACTGCAGGCCAGATTGATGCTAACCGACTTTAAGAGCAAGACACAGAAAAATGTGTTATTGTTTTTATATGATGATGTGACATAAATAATTTATCTTTTATGTTTTAAAATTTAGATCATGCCAGACTTTCTTGTCAAATAAAATCTTAATAAATGAAACAATCCGACTGTGATACATTCTAAGGGTGATGTGATTTGGGGTTTTTTAACGTAGCTTTAACAATTTTTCAGTCATATCGCTACGATGTCTGCAGTGTGGCAGTTTATAGCAATGTCTAGCACTGGGGCATCATGCCGCAGACACGTAGCATGATGTCCCACCCAGTCACATTATCCTGACACCAGGCCGACCAGTCCTAACACTAAGCTCTTATTGGTGAGCGCCAAGCGAGGCAGCTGTTAGTACCATTTTTTAAGTCTTTGGTATGACTTGGCTGGGGATCGAACCCACGACCTCCCGCATCCGAGGCGGACGCTCTAATCACTAGGCCACCGCTCCGGTCACATTCTAAGGGATATAAACCCTTGAAAATTAGTTTGTTGTTAAGTATTTATCTCCCTTGAGTTAAAGCTTGTCCATTTCACAACCACGTGATTCAAAGACGGATGCCGTTCGTGTGTCAGTAGCTACATGAAACTTGCGTCTTTTTTAAAAGGAAATTAATTGTTCAGCCATCTGGTCAAAAAGTAATAGAAGGCGATGGAAAAGTTTAATCTATTAATCAAGCGTCTATTTACATGATTTATGCTCATGTCGACGATTTCGAATTAACTGATAGACTCAAAGCTATATTTTTCGTGGTTGTTTAGGTCATTATCACTGTCAATAAACCTTAATGAAATCTTGAACAGCCCATTCCCATACCAACTGATCAGCAGAGTTTGACATATAACTTTTTAACCTTGCAGTCATATAGTTTCCGCATATTCCTTTCTATCGCTAATATGTGCATGGTATTACTTTATATATAGTTATTTTTATGAGAAAGAATGTTTAGTCACTCATGAAAGTCCAATCAGAAACATGCGGCCATCTCACCTCTGTCTGCGTGGGTTCGAGTCTCGGATTCGGCCAATGTGGATATGTGAGAAAGCTTGCCAGTAGCTTCTCGTGGGTCGGTGGTTCTTTCCGGGGTTTCCTGGGTTCTTCCTCCACCATTGATACTGGCCGCCATGTATAGCCTATCGTGTGCTGAAAAATGGCGTTAAACCAACAACTACAACAAAAATCTCTCTGAAATAGCATGCATTGTTACCTATGAGACCAGAATGTCTGATCGAATTTTCAACTATTTTGACTACACTCTCAGAACGTGCCGTCATATCCATTGCTAGCACTGGAAACAAACTGTTTTAAACAAGCTTTCAGGTCACTGTTCTCTCATCTAGCTAATGTAAGTAACCTATTGAAGATCGTATCCAAAGTTTTACATGCATGTATGTATGTATGTATGTATGCGCGTTTGTATGCTATATGCATGTTTGCACGTACGTACGCATATGTGTACTTATGTTTGTATGAACGTATGTTTGTACGTTTGTCTATCTCTGCATATATCTCTCTGGTTTTACTTTTATTTTATTACTCGTTTTTATTTTTATTATTTTCCTAAATTAGTAGAAGATATAATTCATATATAAAGTCATTTTGGATTCTTGAGTTTTCTAACACGAAACTTGTGCTTAATTTTGTTTTGTCTGAACAAAACTAATAACGTAAGAATCAAAGATCTTCCAAGATTTTCCTAAATGTGGCTCCTGCATTTCAATTCCAAAGATAGTTTCACTGGAAATTCATTTCGGAATATGCATTGGGTTTTGAGCTTGTGTTTGAGTTTTATGCTGAAGAGTTGGGAGAATGTCGACGCTTTCCTTCGAGTCAAACACAACATGCGTGTGAGGCTGAGAAAACAGGATACTCTAACAAGAGCCTTTCAGTGTCTCGAACTTAAGCAAATTAACTGCCATGATAGTCAGTACTAACTCTGATCTTTATCCGTATGTTTACTATAACATAACCGCTGTCAGTGAACCAATCAGAAACTGCCATTTTGCTCATTTGAAAGGATGACAGTCAGTTTTTATACCCAATGGCCATTAATGTTGAAGCTGAATACAGATCTTCTAAATAACAATTTAATTTAATGACTAAATATTTTATTTTGCAAAATATCCTTTGTGATCAATGTTTGTAGTGGATTTGGGACCTGACTCTTTCACAATATTATTTACTTACACGTGTGCGAGAATTTATCATTGAAATGCTGCTCTGAGGAAGTTGTGTTCTATTTTAAATACAGTGCTGAAATTGCTAAAACCATAAAATTTATGAAGTTACTTTTAATTATCGAATATAAATGTTGTTAGTAGATTGCATTTTCGCGATATGATAGACATCCTTAGATTCTACCTTCTGGTTCATGAGTAGACTCTATTTGTTTTCCAAAATTGAATAGGAACAATCTGCCAAGAGTGTAATGGCGATTGTATCCAGAATGGGCTAAATGTATTATGCATGGGCATTATTCCTGGTTGAAAATCCTTATGTTTAGCTTCGGTGGCCTAGTGGTTAGATCGGATGCGGGAGGTCGCGGGTTCGAACACCGGCCGAGTCATACCAACAACTTAAAAAATAGTACTCACAGCTGCCTCGCTAGGCACTCAGCATTAAGAGGTTAGTGTTAGGACTGGTCGGCCTGGTGTCAGGATAATGTGACTGGGCGGGACATCATGCTACATGTCTGCGGCATGAAGCCCCAGTGCTAGACATCACTATAAACTGCCACACTGTAAATATCGTCTCGATATGATTCAAATTTTTTAAAGCTAAATTAAAAATCCAAATCACACACACACACACACACACACACACACACACACACACACACACACACACACACACACACACACACACACATTTGATCCCGCGGGTCAGTTATTCCTTTACCAAACTTGACTCGCATTTAAAATGAGGCAGGGCGAACTCTCATTCCAGTATGATACAAAAACTAAACAAAGTTATCAAACTCGCTGGCACAACGAAGTAATGACTAGATTATCTTACAAGCTGCGCTGGTTTCCCGTGCAAAGCTCTTAGGTGCCTCTTTGTGATTGTGGTGGACATAAAACATAAGCATTAAACTATAGAGCCGCTAGATCATTGGTTTCAAATTGGCCGTGGCTGAATTCTTCACAGAGAGCAAAGAAATTATCTGTGTTTACTCCGCACGCCAAGAAAGACAGAAAGAAAAAAATCCGCAAACAGGACTATATAGTGATTTCACTTTTGTACCATGACACCCAATATTTATTTGACAGACCCTCCCCATGTTAGTTCTTTTAGTGTTTGTGTGTCTGTGTGTGTGTGTGTGTGTGTGTGTGTGTGTGAGAGAGAGAGAGAGAGAGAGAGAGAGAGAGAGAGAGAGAGAGAGAGAGAGATTTGATAGTGATATTAAAGTGCCTATGGAATTTCGGACCCGTGTTTTAATGTTGCGCAAATGAACTTGATTTTGCCAGGCAATGCTGTTGTGTGTACTTAACTATACTGTAATAATCTAGACACTTGTATATATTTAAGCTGAAGCTCAAACGGGCACACCACCATCTTTGGGGGGGGGGGGATCTTTTTTCTTTTTAATTTTGTTTCATTTTTAGGGGTGTTTTTTGGTGGGGGATTTTTGTTCTTCTTCTTCTTGTCGTTTTTGTTTCGGTGTTTTTTTTTTCTCGTTTATATAAGAATAATTATTGGATAGAGAATAAAGCGATTGCCAGATACATACATTTGAAATGTTGAATCTCAAAGAAAAATATACAGTTAGTATGAAATTTTATCATGCATTCCAGATCCAGTTAATGACACGTCCAGTGTGCTCATTTATTCTGGTTAGATAGATTAATGTTCAATCATCAACCACACATATTTCATTAGAACGTTACATTCTGTGAAGTGATAACAGAATTAAGCATAAAGACACTTGTCTATTAGAAACCTTTCTTCTAAATTAACGCTCCTAGGGGCTTTGAGCCGAATGACAATAAAAGGAAAAACAAACCCCATAAATAAGCTCGTCAAACCACAAAAGAAAAATTGTTAACGTAAAGAGACTTTAATCCCTCCTACTAAGAGTCTTTGCAACATTTGGCCTGTAATTTTGAGGAAAAATAATCTTGGCAGAGAAAAGTCATCATCTTTGCCGAGATATCTGTGCTACAGCCACTTGAAAAACAATCAAAATTCCTCAGTTTGGTTTGTGAGAGCAGCAGAATCGCAAGTTTAAGATCCAGGTAGCTCCGCTCTCGTCTTAGACTGGTAACTTATACTACAAATTGGTCCCAGACGCATGCTGAGGATTTATCCGGCATATCTCTGCAATGTTCGGAGTCGAATAAATTTTGAGGAGTTGAAATCTCGATCCAATTTTATCACCGTATTAAACACTTGCACATTGAGATTTAATTGATAAAAATATTTATGGAAATAATTCCATGAAATTTAGGGCAAGACTGGATCAAAAAGTGCATTTAATTTGAAATTTTGGAAGAATATACCAGCAATGATTGTATCAAAGTCAACACATATAAAAGAATATATATATATATATATATATATATATATATATATATATATATATATATATATATATATATATATATATATATATATATATATAGATATGAGAGAGAGAGAGAGAGAGAGAGAGAGAGAGAGAGAGAGAGAGAGTTTCTGCTAAGCACAATGTTAAAGAGCATTGAAACTTACAAAGCAATGATATTGTAAATGATGGCATCTTAAAAAAAAAAATTGTGTGAAGATCCAAATTGTACCATTATCTTCTATATAACGGAACGTCTACAATGCATTAAGTAAAGAAAAATATTTGCCAAGACAAATTTTCTCTAATTAGCTAAAAGAAAATTCTTTTAACTAAAAGAAATACATCCATAATTCGTAGACATTATTATCTATGAGCTTACCTACATCTAGACGTTTTTAGAACGTATATATCGAAATATTGGTATATGTATATACCTTGAAGCGTAAAGAAGGAAATGTGGCTTTAGACCTTGTACGTGGAGACTAGAATAAGAAAATGTGTTTACAGATTTGTTTCATGATTTAGAAATGTTTGACAATAGAAAATAGTCTAAGAATGACATTTACCATTTGCGGATATACAGGTATAAATCTCCATAATTTTTCCATACAGAGTTAAAAACTCTCTTCGACAGAAAGGAAAAATAAATAGCCAGTGCTAACTTTGCATCTTGGATAATGAAACTTGTGTATCCTTATTTATTTATTTATTTATTTATTTTGTCTGTTAACACACACACACACACACACACACACACACACACACACACA
>JAECUM010031835.1:0-11000 GCA_016617855.1 Megalonaias nervosa
ATATATATATATATATATATATATATATATATATATATATATATATATATATATATACACACACACACACACACACACATTGTATATATATTCTCTTTATCATCTAACATTTACTTATGGACATATATGATCAGCAGGAAAGTGGAAGTTGTTGGTGAAAAATATAGTTTGAATGTGGATGATATATCGTCTCATAATTGCTATCACAGCTGCAAAAACAGGGTAATACTATTTTGGCTCATCAGTAACGTATTGAATGTTTATCATCCTTTAATATAGTCGATAGATAACAGATTGTGTTTTCTCTTGAATACTTTGGCAGAGATGAGCAAACATTGATATCGGGTACTTTTGAAACAATGTTGTCAGATAGGTACGTATAGTACAAATTGAAACAACGGTTGTCTTTCAATCATTTGTTGACTTATATGCTCAAGATCTAGAAATCATTACAACAATAACAAATTACCACCAATATTAGAAATTGATCTTTACATGGGAGTACTGAGACTTTGGTGGTTCTTTATTTAGACACAGCAGAAGAGATCGAAAGTGAATATTCCAAGTTAAATATTTAAAATTATTTTCATTTTAATTTTTATATTAATTCATTGATATGTTTGTTCGTTTTAACGGCATTGTATTGGAAGTATCATGCCGAGGAGACGAGAGCTAAGTTCCTTTCTGATAAGGGTACCCAAATACTCAGTAATTTAAGATAGTTCCATCAAATTGTAGACATCTTAAAAGTGATGCCTTGACAGCTCTTCGACTCTTTCGCTTGCAGGTTACAATAAAAACTGTGTGAAGAGTACATACGTAATCAAACTATGGAGAAGTCAATTTATTATTTATCGTGTGCAGTGCGTGCTCAGCCATTTAGCAGCGTCATCATCAGCAAGGTGCAGAGCCTGCAGTCCACCGGGGAACTTTGTCAGTGGACAGTTGTTCACAATGTGTGACATGTTCTGCAGAGCTCCACAGCAACAGGAAGAGTCAGTGGCCTTGCCCCATCGGACAAGGTTGACCGCACAAAGACCCTGTCCTGTCCAAAGAGGTTCAGCGTGGTCCACAGATGATGTGGATGGTTGAAGCCAGGAGGGCAGACAGATGGCTCAACTACGAGGAAGTGGTTTACAACATCGGCTGAAGACCACTCGACACTCCATGCCGAAACAGCTGTCATATCCTCCGGCAACGAACCTAACCAGATTGGGCGTCTCGAAGTCAAGCGGTCTGCTGGATGTGAGTTGATGTCCATGTGCAGTGGAAGTTTCTCACTGGCATAGACCTTAGCCAACACTTTTGTGGTTGCTTCCTGGCGACGCAGATGAGGAGGAGGAATGTTGCTGAGTACCGGCAACCATGGTAAAGGAATAGGAGGTAGTGTTCCAGAGATTATGCTAATTGTTATGTTGATCTGGACATCAATTAACTTGGTGTGGGATGATCGAGCCCAGACAGGGGCGCAATTCTCGGCTGTCGAATAATAGAGGGCCAGTACTGATGTCTTGAGTGTCTGAGCACTAGTGTCCCAGGTTGAGCCAGCCAGTTTGCGGAGTAGGTTGTTTTTTCGAGTGCTAAGTTATGCTGCAGTTTCCTTCGGGTTTTCTTCATATGACACGGTACGGTCTGGCATGCAGGGCTGTTGTTGACAATTTCCTGAGTATTGCAGCGCTAGATAGTTGAGACTATGTAACTCTTCCTTCGCGACAGGCGCGTCAGAGTGCACATCAGAGGGAGAAGTCAATAACAAGAAGTATAATGAAATAGTGCGAACTGAAAAACAATCTTACACATATATTATACTCTAATAATATTAGACAATTTTTGGCATCTTCTTAAAATTACATGGTCTAAAATAATAATAAATATTACATATGCAGCTTGATATGAATATATTTCAGAGCTATTCAATATATCACAGTGAGTGAGTCATTTTTAAGGGACATTTGTTCATCATGAAGTTTTCGATAGAAAAATATTGGAGGTGCGAAATGTTTTAACTAGGTGAAGAAATGAAAAGAGGGAGGAATACACGCGTTATGCAGTTATTTCTTCAAATGTACTGGTTAAATCATTACTCCAATACTGACTGAAATATTACGTAAGTTGAATATGGGTTATTATCCTAGTTGATGGTCAACTGCTGTATTAACTCCAGTATCTAAAAAGGTGATAAGTGATCCTACAAGTTCAAGGGGTACTGGCTTTACTGTAAATCGCCCCCTACCGTAAATCGCCCACTACCGTAAATAGCACCCCATCCCCACCCAGTAAATCGTTCCTTAAAGTAAATAGAAGCAGATCACAATTATTAGTTCCGGTTCAGTACCTGGTTCAGTAGCCACGAATGTAGTCCAAGTCTATTTTTAGAGCATTTTTTCCTGTCTCCTTGTGGTGGTGATAAAGAGTTAGATTTAGGCATTCTTGGTATGGATTTAAAGGTAATTGTTTATTTTTTAGAATACGAGCTTATGGTGTGGTTGTCTGTATGTTAAACTAGGCATACAACTATTTTCACAACAGGTGAAATGAATGAAGAAAGGAAAAACAAACGCGGGAGAAAAAAAAGGGGTTTTTGATTTGGATATGAAATCAGTTCTAATATGTTTGTATTTTGTTCATTAATGTGCATGTATTTCAGAAAATCTCTTTGTTATATTCTGTATTTTGTAGATTTTTTTAGGGTGTATCATGCACATTGATAAACGATAACATTAATAAAACAATCCAAACAATTATTAAATCCATTTACAATGATGTAAAGACTTGTGTGAAGTTAAACAATTGTCTCATCAATGTATTTGTAGCCAAGTCTCAGAAGTGTCTCATCAATGTATTTTTGTTGTCAAGTCTCAGAGTTGTCTCATCAATGTATTTGTGTCAAGTCAAATAATTGCCTCATCAATGCATTTGATTTCCCACTTGCAGTACATTACCGTTACTTTTGCTTTGTTTGAAAATGACTTCAATCTGATATAGCAGAGGAAAATCGGGGAGTATCACGAGATACTATCTTCTTCTTCGTTTTCACTTTATTATTGTTATTATTATTATTATTATTATTATTATTATTATTATTATTATTAAAATTTTATAAACAGCTTTAACAAGTATTGCATGCAACGGACACTGTTAGTTAATATTGAGAACAAACTCCCAGAATTATTATATTTCGCTGGGGAGGTTATCCCCGTAAAAATAAAAATTTTTATTTCGATTGTATGAAAGTCAAAACAAAATCACAGTACAAGTACATAGGTTGTGCATTTTTTTAATACAAAATTTCATGGTACACGTGTCAAAAAACACATGCCGTTCAAGCTTCAAAAATTGTATTCTGTTAAAAGTAAATTATCTTGATTTGAAAACTTACCTGTCCAAGCTCTGTTGCAATTTTAACCGAAATGGGATGAAAACTGGAATTGCTGTCTAAAACGTGTCAGAAAATTAATTTATAAATAGGAATTTGCTGAGACAGCGTTAAGAAAAGTTGATGACGATCAGGGAATATTCATAGGAAGTTTAGACAACGATGTTATAATATGTTCGTGCAAGAATTAAACTGTGAAATAAAAAATATAAATAGATCACGTTTCTGTAAGTACACTAAAGATTGTTAACACCTCAAACATGTTTAGATGCTCTAGGTGATACGTATTTAAGAAATATAACTATGCAATAAGGACTTGAACGTTATGAACAAGGACTTTACCGCTAACAATAAGGACTTAACCACTAAGAACAATAATTTTATCACTAAAAACAAGGACTTTACCACTAAGAATAAGGACTTTACCACAAAGAACAAGGATTTTACAACTAAAGATAAGGATTTTATCACCAAAAACAAGGACTTTACCACTAAGAATAAGGACTTTACCATTGAGGGCAAGATACAAGCATATTTATTATAATGATCGAATGTGTTAATTATGTATCAATGAAATTGAAATGAATGCCACTTTTATTACAATTTGTATTTGTTGAACTAAGAAAACGGTTCATCCAGTCATCTCTGTATAAAAATTTAAACATAGAAAAAAAAAAAATGTACTCGTATGTTAGTGGTACTGACTAAATTCTGGTTATGTCAAATTGAACAATCTTTATTAGTAAGCCCTTGAAGGTAAAATGTATGAAATTAATTCTACTGTATATACATGAGTAATATTCATTTTATCCAATATTAATGCTAAGAAAATGTGTTCGAAACATCACTATTACTAAGCAAAATTGACATATTAGCATTATTAAGTACAAATCATGTTGCAAAGAACAGCTTTTCTACTTGCACAAGATCACAAGAAATTACGTTTTAAAATGCACAGGATCGCTAGAGATTTACTTTGTCAGAGAGTGATAATGAGTCTATTTTTACTACTTTTCTGTGCGTCTTTGCTTCTCTCTCTCTCTCTCTCTCTCTCTCTCTCTCTCTCTCTCTCTCTCGGTATCTATCTCTCTGTCTCTCTTTCTGTCTCTGTGTCTCTCTCTGTGTCTCTGTCTCTGTCTGTCTGTCTCTCTCGAACTTCGTGGCAAGCCACGGTCAAAAATCTTTGAAAATGTAACGTAGAGGTTCGCGCCCTTTACGTACTATGATGCGAGGACATCTTCGGACCTAAGATGATTGTCACGTTTTGGGGAAAATTTGCTGATGCTTCATGCTTCATGTATACACATATCTTCTTATAGTTACGAGCACCTGGGATAATTTTAGTACGTAAATGTCAATACGTATTATATAAGATTGATTGCGACTATCGACCCAATTCTGGACACAAAGAAACTGTTTGTCTGTTGTTTAACCATTAATCAACGACCCGACCACGGTAAATTCAAAGGGAATTCTACCATCAGGCCGACCAGGTAGAGACTCCTCTGCTTGATTGCAATCAGTCAGTGATGTCACGACCGGCTTGGAAGCAATTGCATGCTTTGGGAGACCGGAAACTCGAGGGTAACAAGTAAGTGATAAATTACCCCAGGCCGTTTTCAAAGAGACCAGACATTATCCAATCAAAACTGGGAGATTCAGATCTAGGGCGGAGTCTCAATAAGCAACCGCTTATGTTCGGACTACATCCATTTTTCAACCAGTACATGTGTGAGCCTCGCCAGAGATGGTTCATAGAGAAGTTGAGAGGCATTCTTGCTTGTGGAGCTTTGTGACAATGCCAAAATCTTCCCTTACCTTGTGAGCTATGAGCCCTCCTGAAGATTTTGGCATTGTCAGAAAGCTCCACAAACAAGAAAACAAACACTACAAGAAAAGTATTTTAAAAAATGTGAATGAGATGAAGTGGATTTAAGAAATGTGCTTGCCATAAAGTGTACTTTGCATATAATTAGAAATATATAATAATGTATCAAATAAATAATTTTACCCTTGATACTTTAAAAAAATACTGTTTTCAATATTGAAAAATAATGTTGTAATAAGATAGATGTGAGTAACCATCGTGGATTTACCATTTGCATTGTTTCTATCCATACATTCGACTAAAATGAAATTAATATACAAGTTCCAAAATTGGTCAAATATACAAATTTCAATTTCATAATCATGGCGTTTTCCGTCTCGACGACAAATATCTTGCTTGATCGCCCGCATGCAAATATTTTGCTTTGTCGATAGCAATCTAGTCAAATACAAATCGCTAGAATAATACTTACGTATTCACAAATGAACTATCTATAAAAGGCTATATGGAATAATTGGATACTCGCATTTATTACTCGATATAAAAGGGCAAGTAAAAGCGAAAACAGGTTTGGGAAATAAAGACATTTTTATGCATGATATGTACTGAATAGTTCTGGTTCTATCTGTCTATCAACCAAAGTCCCCTCGAAATAGTTTAATGGTGCTCAGTCTCCATTATTTTAACAAAATTATCTCAATAATCAGAAAATCTCTGAAAATGAAAATTTCTATTCGATCACGGAGGCTTTGAGTCTTGAGAGCTTTTACGTATCGATAGACTTTATTCCGTAAGACATTCTTCTGAGGAACCGTTCTCCTTCAATGACTTTGGTCTGGTACATAACTCTCTGAGCTTCAGACGATGGGATTCTATACAATTTTATCTAATGTGATGGCTTTTTTTTTCGTTCTACGAAGTTCTTTTCTACTGCCTGTCATACAGAGACGTGCATGTAGGTTGAACATACATATAATAAACGTATATTAATTAGCTGATACTAATGGGTTTATCTTGCTAGAGAAGAAGAACAATGAAAATAACAACTAGTACGGTAAGTGCGGTATGACTGGAAATATTTTGTTTGAGTATATATTCCGTTTTGAGATTAGTACCGATATATCATACTGTAGACACAACTACTTACATTGTGCCCCAGTTACCAATGGATATATTGGGTATACGTGGTGAAATGTGATATTATTTTCTGCATCTGCCTTTTTTTCCTCGTTTTCAATGCCAAAACTGAGACGTTTTGTTTGCATGTAGGTCAAATTGATGACCGCAATGGCATCTGAATACGTCTCATGACTTGTAATTATGAAGGTGTTACATGAGTATTTTACAACGGTTATAAAATTGTACCTCAGATAAATAAAGGTATAAATGTACATTTAAGGAAGCTCAAAATGAGTATTTGCAGTCAATCGGTCTATAAGTTTTGCATATATTATTGCTTTGGGGCATGAGTTATAGATAGTAAGACCTCACTAAATGTTGCTATAGACGTATCATCTTACATAGTCGTATTGTTGCTGCTCTAAGCAGCCATATTATCAGAACGACTGTCAGTGGACAATAGTGGAAATGAATGTGTCCATTAGTATCAGGCGCCGTAGCGGACAAATGCTGCTCCAATGAGAAAGTTGCAGTTGAAATTTCGATGTCGAATGTCGAGAAATCCAATATCACATGTTGGATCAAATTGCATGTCCTTAAAGTTCCATTTTCAAGATCGAGATTTTAGATTTTATATGTTGAATTAAACAGTGGTGGTTTAAAGTTCTATTTCCTATGTTGACTTTTTACAGTGTATATTTTGAATTACACAGCTGTGGTTGAAATTCCAATGTCATATGTCGAGAATCCCTAATTCACAAGCTGTATGCAACTGTTTGTGATGAGAAAGTTCCATTTCATATGGCGAGTATTTAGATTTCATCTGTTGAATTTCACAGCAACGAGAAGCAGCCTCCTTGTTTAAAAATAACGCGGTCCGTTCACGAGAGCGACCTCTTGCGAAGAAATTCATAGTAATTCTCGACCTGTGAATGGTAACTTTCAAACAGTAAATGCATGAAATGTAATGGCGCCTCATAATTGAATACACGAATGACGTATCTTAATACTCGATATTATTTTGAATTGTTAAAGTGGACATTGTGTAATGTTACTTTTAACACGAACACATCATTTCATCATATAAAAATAAAAATTCTGACAAGCACAGTAAAATGTCCAATCACCGCTGTGTAATTCAACAGATACAATCTAAAACCTCAACATACGAAATGGAACTTTCAGCACAATCAATGTGATTCAGCGTGTTAAATTGAATCTCTCGACATATGACATTAAAATTTCAACAACCGGTGTGTTATTCAGAAGATACAATCTAAAAACGCAACATTGGACATCGAATTTTCAACCAGCGCTGTGTAATTCAACAGATGAAATCTAAATACTCATCATATGAAATGGAACTTTCAACATAAACTCTTTGAACCATTATGTAAATTAGAAATTCTCGACGTATGACATTGAAATTTCAACCACCGCCGTACAATTCAAACGACACAATCTAAAACCTCGACATAGAAAATATAACTTTCAACCACTACTGTTTAATTCAACAGACACAATCTAAGATCTCGACCTAGAAAATGGAACTTTAAGGACAAGCATTTTTGATACAACACGTGAAATTGGAATTCTGGACATATGGCATTCAAATTTCAACGGCAACGTACTGATTGGACCAACTCTTTTCCGCTGCGGCGCCTCATACATTAGTCCAAAATCCAAACCAGCTTCTTGAATCGATGCATTTAAGTTGCTTATGCCGGCTAGTTACGTATCTTAATTGCTTCCTTTATGGAGTCTGACCAGGATAAGATGCAGTCAGAACAGTAGCAACTAAGTAGCTCATATCAAAATGTAGAGGTTTTGTTTGGCCATGATTTCATTCTTTTGATTGACTTGGAAACAGAAAAATTGATGTTTGTAGCCTTTGATCAGCTGTTAGGTGTAAACATGTCAGACAGCTAAGGTCAAGTATTGAGTGTAATGGCCTATAAGGGAACTGTCACGCCTTGGAATCCAAGTGTATTTGAAATGATGCTCCGAGTTTAACTTTGAGAAATGTAGGTATGTAATATTATAGGAAACGATATGGTGGAGTGTGTTCGGGAGTGATATGATCCCCCACCTGTTATTATTATCTAGGAGATGATGTTATTGCCCGGATCGAGTAATTAATAACATAAAATATGAAATTAATGGAAGGAATAACATTGATCTGAACAATAGAATAGAACAACACAAGCTCCCACCACATACGTAAAATATAACAATTTAATCAACTACACAAACAAAATGAAATTGAACATGACATTTGAATGATATACTTTCACTTAGAAATATAATTCTCTCTAGTTCACCTTTACTAATAACTATTTCATTTTATGACACTTATTTCCAAATGGCACATATTGTCTCTGGATTGTCTCTACTTTGTCGTTTTCCGCTACATGACCTTATGTTAACATAGCTTTCTTCCATCTGTCTCACCATTATCCAAACGGACTCTAATTAATATTCACTCATGCCACCCACCCCCCAACAAGAGAGGTTAACCATCGCAAGCTACCAATTTATTGCGAGCCTAGCCTATACGTCAGTCTTAATGGTTACGTGTCACGCTGACAAGGACAGAATGTGCTGCGAAAATATTTTCTTAAATTTTGCAACGTTGCAGTGTGGCACTTGTCAGAGATTCATAAAAGAGGGCATCTTAAAACTCTAATTTGGTGTGACACCTGTCATGGACTGATAAAAGAGGACATCTTAAAATTCTCGTTTTGGGTACATCCGTTGATGCTGCAACCTGAAAGTTCCCACACTTCTAGTATATTCCATTAAAGCAAAGAGTAAAAAAAACGAAAATATAATATTTTTGGATAGCTTTAAAAAAGAAATCATTAAAAAAATAACTGAAAACTTGAATTTTTTTCAAATCATTTAAATAGTTATAACCTGACATCATTTCAGGTGTCTCTACTCGCTTCTCCCATCCTCATTTTAATTATATTTTCATTTGTGGTGGAAGGGGGCGGACTTGATTCACACATACATTATTCTAGTTGATTATATGCCTGTAAATAATCGACCTAGTTTAGTATGGGTCCAAGCACTTGAATTTTTTGTCTATGATAGCCTGATATTCTAGTAACATATATGGTTATAAAACTGATAATAGTTGGTTATGTACATATTTAGGCTAGACTGCACATAATTGAAGATGGTGATGAAGAACCTAGAGGTCAATCCACACTGTCTTCTATAGAGATGAAGACCCTATAGTACAATCCATTATGTCTACTATAAAGGTGAATAATCTACAGTACAGTCCATAATGTCTACTATAAAGGTGAATAATCTACAGTACAGTCTATTATGTCTACTATAAAGGTGAATAATCTACAGTACAGTCCATTATGTCTACTATAAAGGTGAATAATCTACAGTACATTCCATTCTGTCTACTATAAAGGTGAATAACCTACAGTACAGTCCATTATGTCTACTATAAAGGTGAATAATCTACAGTACAGTACATTATGTCTACTATAAAGGTGAATAATCTACAGTACATTCCATTCTGTCTACTATAAAGGTGAATAACCTACAGTACAGTCCATTATGTCTACTATAAAGGTGAATAATCTACAGTAGAGTACATTATGTCTACTATAAAGGTGAATAATCTACAGTACATTCCATTCTGTCTACTATAAAGGTGAATAATCTACAGTACAGTCCATTATGTCTACTATAAAGGTGAATAACCTACAGTACAGTACATTATGTCTACTATAAAGGTGAATAATCTACAGTACAGTCCATTATGTCCACTATACGGGTGAATAATCTACAGTAGAGTCCACTCAGTTTGTCTACTACAGAGATGAAGAACCTACATTGCAGTCAACTGTATCCACTGTAGGGATGAAGAACTACGGTACAGTCCACTTTGTCTACTATAGGAATGAAGAACTACGGTACAGTCCACTTTGTCTACTATAGGAATGAAGAACTACGGTACAGTCAGTTATGTCTGTTTACTACAGGGATCCACTCCGTCTGTCTACTATAGGGATGTAGAACCGATTTACTGTCAATTACTCGCCGACAATTGCTCGCCGGTCAATTGCTCGTGGTTAATTGCTCGCTATAACAATTGCTCGCGGAATGTACTGCTCGCCGGTCCATTGATCGCGACAACAATAGCTCGCCGGCCAATTGATATCTTTGAAAAGTGCTCTAACAGGTGTAACTGTTTCTGAAATATACTTAGCGGAATAATAACAATTTTAATTATTGTCTACTCAAATACATTCAATAAGGGCCTCAACAGGTATGTAAGGCAGGACAAATGCTACTTTTCTCAAACGTAATATTAACTTACTAGAAATTTACTAATAAAATTTCTATATTAAATATTATAATACAATTTGTTTTTTAAATGGTCCTAAGATTTGCGACAAGCGAGAAAGGAAAGCGCAAACTTATTGATAATGGTCATGTATACATCAAAGATAAGTCTAACGGTGAAAAAACTTCTTGGAAGTGCGAATATTCTAGAAGCAAAAGGTGTCATGGCCGAGTTCATACGATTGGAGATAGTATTGCGAAAAGGATTGGAGAACACAATCATTCTGGCAATTCATGTAGAGCGGAAGTTTTGGATATCATGCATAACATTATTGACAGAGCGGTCACCACACAGGATGGTTT
>JAECUM010031836.1:0-52661 GCA_016617855.1 Megalonaias nervosa
ATATATATATATATATATATGTGTGTGTGTGTGTGTGTCCCAAATGAATGTGTTGAAACCAATAATATTCATTTATATCTACTTTGTTTCCTTTTCAGTTAGTTTTTCTGTGTAAAATGTGTATCAATTTAAGGTTGGCTGTCATCATTAGGGACAGCAGTTTTTGTATTGCTGTATCCACCAATACATGCATACAATTATACTTTCCAACAAAATGTAACTGTATATATTTTCTAATTAAGGAAATGTAATACCCACGTTGTATAAATATAATCAACCAGTGCTGCTCTTTTCAACACCATAACTCTTGAACATAATTCATTTTTATATGTTCTAAACTGTCCTTCAAAATTATGATTTTTTTGTAAAACAGACACTGAAATAAACATATAAATTTTCTCTCTCTTTTCTTAACTTTGTTACCGATTAACACATCAGAATCAGAAAAGCTTAATAAAATCATTAATGCATTATACAAAAATAAATAAAAAAAAACAAACAAACAAAAAACCCGAAACAAACATTGATACATTGTTTTTAAATTTATGGAATGTTTTTAAATTTATGGAATATATATGCAACATTTCTAGATTCTACGTGCATAATATCACATCAACTAAGCAGAGTGTAATTATATGCGCTAAACAAAATACAAGAAATAGTCACTTTCCTACATACATCCATCTCTATTTATATGTTAAGACATGAATCACATTTAAGAATACTTCATCAACATTATTTAATGGGGTGGGGGCTGGCAGTTAACTTGGAATTTTCATCTCAAAATATTCAGGGTATATCTATGGGTGATGAAATGCAAGCAGTTTGTGTATTATACTGTTCTAGAACAATTCATCAAATTTGATTAAAAGATTTATACAGTCTGCATACTTAAGCACCACTGTAACTAAATACTGGAATGCACATCTATAGTCAGATGAACAAATTTAATGCCTGGTACATGGTTTTCAGCAAGAATAATAATAAGAACAATAACATGAAAAAGAACACTGAATGCCAATATGCCAGTTTGCTTTGTCCGAATGGCTGTTTTTAGAAAATGATATCACTTTGTGATACATATCACAGAGGTAATATGTACAAGCGCCATTGGGGGATGTAGAAGCGTCTCCAATCAAAACATTTTCAGCAACTTTTAATTCCAAGTCAATGCCTGTGGACATCATGAAAATCACCTTACTGAATACCTAAAAGGTCACATAATAAGCTCTCTCAATGGTTAAAAAAAATTTGTGGGCAGAGTCTCTTTTATCCACAAGCGGGCACTTCTTCAAGACACCATTTCAGCAGGCAGCTAAATATGCCAAGGATTGATGTTGAATGGAGTGGATTTATGATCCTTGGCTAGCAAAGATGGGATGGGACTTTTCTTGATTCTTCATGGATGGACAAATGTTCCCAAGTAAATGCATTACTCTGTATAAACTTATCAGCTATTCATGCAATCAATTAACCGCTCAAAGTTCATCAGCCCTGTTAACTGACATTTTTATTGTTATCTATCTGTACAAAAGCCCCTTGCAGATGAAAAGTCTGTCATGCAGATGTTCAAAATATTATAAACATTAATATGACTATCGTATTTCATGTATTTTTTTGTACCCTTTAATTTTTCGTACACAATCCAGTTTAGCAAAATAATAATTATTTAAATGTATCATAATTTTTCGTACATATCACTTTGTATTTTTCAAAAAAATCCATTAAATTATCGGACATAAAATTTCAACTAAAATTTCCCCCCGGAAATCATACTGCAAATATGTATATATACATTTATATATATATATATATATATATATATATATATATATATATATATATATATATATAGAGAGAGAGAGAGAGAGAGAGAGAGAGAGAGATATATATATATATATATATATATATATAAATTCCAACAAGTTTAATCATACAAATGAAGCTGAAAATATGTCACAAGATTCTGTTCAAAATGCTTAGTAAATATTAACTTTAGTTTCAGACTGCTTACTATACTAACTCTCCCGGCTGTGACTGACTGACCCCTCCTGCAAAAGATTCCTGACCCCCCTCTGCAAAAAATCCTGCGGGCGCCCATGTGCATAGGCTCTCTTATTGTCATTACAATATCTGCTGGTGTTTATTAACAAATGGACAAAGGACTTCACAGACCATAACTTTAAATATTATCATCAATTAGTTCTCTTTATTAAGTCCGTCACTGTAACAAAACACCACATGCATTTTAAAATGAGTTCAGAAGCCCCTTGATGTTTTCTTATCCAACAAAAATTACATCTCAGTACATGTTAAAGTGAAGACCACAGACCATTGGTCAACTAGTTTTATTGTTTCATTATAGTCATACAAACATAAAATATAAAAACCTTGTCACTTTCCATCGTAAATTTGAAAGTCATGGACTCCGTTAAATCGATTCATATATATACATATACTATCTTTCAAGTGCTTGTTCTGTTTTGATATGGATATAATTAATATTTTATTGCAAATCTATTCTATGATATATCCCACTATTATCTTTATTGGCGAGTTTGAATAACAAGTAATGTGTATGATCACTTGTCATTATAACATCTGCTGTATGGACAATGGCTTCAATAGCACATTGACAGATTTTTATTTCCCTAAGGAGAGCCTCATTTCCCTACTGGCAGCCTCGCTGATTTGACTTCTTCTCTCAGTTCTTGCCCTCAGTCTGATTTCAATTGGAATAACCAAAGTGCTAAGCATGTTTAATTACCATGTAAATAACATTGCATAGCCATGTGGTTGTTGTGACAATGTACATTGTAATTAAAACAAGAATGAATTGTTGATTTAGCGGTGTTTATTGATAATGGAATATAGTAGGGTCATAATACATGAGGATTATCACAATCGTCATGTAACTGAAAATACAGTCTTTGTTCTCTTTGCAAAAGCAACAAATAAAAATTGCCCTGAATAAATACTTGTATACTGACAAAATTTTGTTTCATCTCTCTTTCGCACACCCACACACACACATGCGTGCGCTCACACGCATTAACTAAAATGTGATTTCAAGTTCTTTATTTTTTATTGCAATTTGATAATGAGATTATTGTTGCTGTAAAAATACAAGTTGCACTTAATTTCTTGACAATGTGGATTCTTATTGTTGCGTACAATTTACCAATAAATAATACCAATAACTGATATATGTTCAAACCATCTTAATCATTTTGCCAACATTACACAACATAACAGCTACATATGCTCTAAATGCAGACAAGCCTGCACACTGGGACATAATCCTCTCTCTCTCTCTCTCATTCACTAATAACAACAAAAATCTTTTTGAGTACTTTTGTTTTTATTGTAGTTAGATTCTTGAGTTGAGAGCAGAATGAGACAGAAAATATACGTTTACTTTGTATGTTTGCACCATAGGGTTGTCGAGCAGCATGTGTTCCGTAGAACTTGTTCAGGTATGATCCCTTTATTTTTCATACATGGTTAAAAATACCACCAAATGATAATTATTTATTTTACATATAATTTTTCATACACTGAAATTAATCATTATTTTTTCATGTATGAAAAATTACATGAAATAAAATATTTTGTGCAGAAAAGAAAAGGATTTTAAAGTTCAAACTTTTGTTTATCTTAATTGCCTTTTGCTGGATAGCATGAGTGTAATATGAGATTTCTAGACTGGTTCTCTGTTTCAGAAGGCTTAGTTTATGAACAATATTTTTTATATAGGGAACCATCCAATTGGTAGCCCACATATGCCATATGGAATAGTAATATTTGGATGTGTTCCACTGTACTACTGATCTTGTCCAACTAGATCTCATGTGCGGTTCCTTGAGAACTTTGACAATCATGGGTCTGGTAAAAATAAAAACCCTCCCTGAGTTTTCCATGTCACTGTAATTAAAGAATGTTGCTTTGTCAAAATTTGGAAAAGTGGTTTGATTGGTTGATGAGAAGAGGTGTCGTAATACATCACTGTGATGAAGAAATGATGTCATTCTTTGCATAAACAATGACAGTTGCATTGGCCTGATTCAGAAATGCCTCCTGAATTAGCATCTATTTAGGAAAAACATGTTTAATGGTATCCTTACAATAGAATTTTCTCTTCACTGATCATAGAAAGTATATCTAGATAAGTTTTGAGACAGTGAGAAATGTCTCTGTAGTTTCACTTGTATAAACTTTGAAGCAACTTCTGTCAGTACCAGTGATAAATAAAGCATTTACCTGACTCTCATGGAGTCACATGATAGTCATATGACTGAGTTCTCATGACAGTCAGGTTGAATAAGACTAATACAGCATATTATCTCAAAGTTCAGATTTTTGTGTGGTCTTTGAGACAGGGAAAACAAGTGAACCACTGATCTTGGATGGATATGTGATAACTTTAAAATCTTTGTGCTTGCTGTAAGATAAGACTGAACATAAGTCTGCAGAGTTGCAACTCAAGTGCATTATCAATGTATTAAAATTAAAAAATGAAAAGAACCAACACTTACCTGATTTAATACCTAGCCTGCCTTTCTCCACTAGCACATCAGCCAATAAGCAAACCCGCTCCCCATTCACAAACCGAGTGTCTGATGTTAACTCAATACCCCGTCTCTTAGCTGCCTCTCTTCTAACCTTATAACCAATGTCTAAACCTATGTAAATCAAGCAATAAAAAATATTAGAAATCTAGCAATGAAAAATTTAATCAACAATCATATTACAGTAAAAACTGTCATGAGCGACCTCTGCTATGAGCGACCACCTGTCATATCCAACCACAATCGTAATGCACGGATCGATTTTATTATATAAACACTCTGTTATGAGGGACCACCTGCTGAATGCGACCAGCGACCGTGATGTCTTGGCAAAATATGCATTTCGACACTGCTATGAACGACCACATCACAAAAACGAGGATAAACTCCACCGATCTTTATTTAATCTCTATAAGAACAACTGCTCATACCATTCTAAATAAGAACAAACAAAACAAATTTTAAAAATAGGCTGGCTACCGATGTCTGAATAGTTTACCTATGCTGATATTGTTTTATAGTTTTTGTCGTAAACCAGACTAAAGTATATGCAGATTATTTCCTAGTCTGGTGTTCCTGCTTCGTATACTCCCGTGTTGTTCTCCGCTATTCGTGTAGGGAGCATACAAAACAGGGAACCAGACTAATTATTCCCGCACTTAGCCTGCTTCCCGGCCTTAATCGCATGACCCGACATAAATGTGAACGACCTTATTGCGAGAACATACGGACATCACTGACCTATATGTAATCAATTGTTACAATGACCTCTTGATTAGTAACGATTGTTCTGATCAAAAACAAGCATAAAAGGAATATTAAAAAAAAAAAGATTGTTGCTACCGGTGATGGATGCTACAGTCCATAAACCAGGCTAATGTACATGTCACAAATTGCCGTTGTGACAAAGTCACGTATATTGTTTGTCTTTAGAGTTAATCTGTATTGCCGGGGGTGAATAAGGTCATTGTCTATTAAACCAGCAAGAGAAAATTGTTTGTGGAATTTGATTGATAGTGTTCAAGACTTGTGATGTTTGTTGTTTCCCCCCCCCCCCCCGATGTTAAGTGATTACAGCCCAATCACAAAGCTATCGTCTATTCAAGCTGGTGCGACCGGGTTACACTAGAGTTAATCCTAGTACGTCATCTTTGAATGAAGCCGTTGACTTTGTCTCTGAGTAAATGGTTCTGTTTCTGGATGAGATAATTGTTTCATTTTATTTCATTAATTGTTAGATATGCAATGTACATGTATAGTTTTTCATATTTTCCCACAGCCCAGTCAAAACCGTCTTTATGTTCAATATTACAACTGAGCACTAATAATTTTAACACCTAGAACCTTGATGACAATGGACGACTCTCCAACTAAAAAGAGACAAATTTTAAGGCTGGAGAAAATAATTATTGTAACTGAAAGAAGTGAAAAAGAGCAGACCACTCGCAAAAAGCGGTTTAAACGTTGGTAAAACAAATTTAGGTTGTTATAAAGAAAAAGAAGTAATTTAGAAATGATTTCATATGCTAAAATATGTGATCTTCAGATGTAAATGTGATTTCATGTTTAATGACAGAAGTATATCTTTAATGCTATATAATTTTGTTTTTAGATGAATGCATACAATATTTTAGCAAGAAATATTAATAAAGAATAGAATATATGTACAGTGATTGTGGTTAGTTTTCTTGAAATTTTTCTGAAACTGGACCTTGGAAACTGGTCTTTTTGTACAAGCCTGCTATGAGAGACCACCTGTCTTGAGAGACTGCTTTTTGTTGGCAGAAGGGGCGGTCTCTCATAACAGGTTTTACTGTATACATTTTGTAATGGTTAATATGACCCATAAATCAGGGGCATCCAACCTTTTATGGCTTGGGAACAAAGCTGATAAAATGCTTAAGGTCATGAGCCACTTGAGTAAGAACAGTTCCTTATTTCTAATTATGCAGATTAATTAAAATGCAGATTAATTAAAATGAACATTTTTAAAAGGACTGCTAACATGGCCAAGGACAATACAATGTGAAGGACTGGGCCACAGGTTTGACACATCTACCATAAATTGTTCCAGTTTGAACATAAAGAATAAAACTTGCTTGCATAGTAATTATGTTCAATAACTGGTCAGTGCCTGTTGAGCTAATGAGTGTGCCCAGCTTTCAACTATTAGTTCTTCTGACCCTAGGTGTGAATGCATTATAATACAGAATAACTAGACTGCAGATGCATTATCACCATGACTTAGCATTGGGATATTGCAACACCCTTCATTTTTGTTCATCCATCCATCTCCCTCTCTATCCTTCCTTCCATCTGTAATTCTATCTTGATAAAGTGCTGAGTGGAAATTCACAAAACTTGGGAAGTAACCATCTGTGAGATGGGTTTAATTTTTGTTCCCCTGCCATGGTGTCCCAAACGAGGGTGGCTCAAAGGTCCAATACACAAAACTGCAATTAGTGATATTTATCAATATTTAATTAACTCAAATGTATGCATGCAGCCATGCCAGAATGGCACGTTACAGATTTTGGATTATGCCCCCTGGGTAATACTTCAGGAAAAGGTAGGTAGTGGGGTCAGGTATGGAGATAATATAAAAAGCAAGGAGATTTTCTATGACTAACCCAGGAATTAACTCAAGTTCTATTTCTTATCTAAAACAGTTGTGCACATTTTTTTTACCAAATGAGGTAAATGGAGATAACAAGTGTAAATTGTAGAAAATTGTAAATAAATCACAGGAGGCCTAAACTCCCTGAAAGAATGAGTGTAGCTATGAAAAAAGCATATGATTAAAACTGATAATTAACTGGAGAATTTTTTTCATGAATCAAATATAAAATAATATTTACAGAGTTATTTTGCAATAATTTGTCCTTTTACATGTTTTGAACATTGTTACATCTATCATTCAAGTCAACTGACTTTGCGTATAATTATGAAAGCAATGTATCTTAATTATAATTAAAATTTTCATGTTTATTTTCATGGTAAAACTGAGGTACTGTATATGCTTGCTAATAAGTCAAGTCCAACTGCAAACAATGTAGAAACCCTGATTTGCTGTTGCATAATGCAACAGCATATCAGGGTCTATGTTGTTCATCATATGGCAGATCCAGATCATAGCAATTTTAGTTGAACTCAACCTATAAGTGATGATCTTTTAATTACTAGTGCTTTACAAGTGCTCTCTGATTAATCAAAACAGTCAAGCATCAGTTACTTTCAAAGAAATGATCAATTAAGTAATTATGATTTTCTATGATGGATTTTTTTGTGAAAATTCAGCCCATTCTTCTGATCTGCACTAAGTCTTCTCTATTCTGGACTTTGTACTATTCCAAAAGCAGCCCCTGTTTCAGCAAGACATCATGAAGAAAATTTAATTCTTAACTTACGAATAATTACTTAGCAGTAACTGAAATTGATTTGATTCCCCACACAATGTTTTACCTGACAGGTCGCTGACCCTGAATGTCCCCATGGGCATCCCAAAGTCTTCCAGGGCCTGGTCCACTTCATATGGAGATGCTCCTTCTTCAACTAGGTATAAAGCCTGCATTTTGGCATAAAAATTAAATTTTAAATGAAATTCTTAATTCTTCTTTTACATCTCTTTATCCTTCTCCTCGAACATCTTAAACATAAACCTCACAAATGAAAAATTGGACACGTCAGTGTCAGGTATTGAACCCAATGGAGGTCTAAAAAAAGTGCACCAAGATGCTCTATAAAGTACCGTATATACTTGCTTTTTACATCAAGTCCAACTGCAAAACACACAGACCCAGATCTGCCATCACATAATGTACCAGCAGATCTACAATTTGTAAGATGTAATCAGTAGAACAAACATAGACCCTCATCTGCTGGTGCATCATGTACTTGCATATCAGTGTCTATGTTGTTTGCAGATGGGGTTAACTTGTATGTGAGTATATATAGAACAATCTGTTTTTGCACAGCAGAACACCTCTCTGGCACAAGTGTGGAGACAAGTTTGAGAAAAAAAAACCCAACTAATTTCTACCCTATTTTAACAGTAAACTTAATCCGTTTCATACTGATGCCCAATCAGGCAGGCACTTGCATAGAACTGGAAATTTTTTTCATTTAGTGGTAAATCAGCATGAGATGATGCAGTGACAATGATCAATCTGGCTTTACAGGAGAAGTTTTTAATTAATTTTTCAAAGTTTTATACCATTTTAAAAAGCATGAAATTGCCCACAAAGTCATATTTTATTTCAATGAAAATTCTCAGATTATAAAGTTCAGTGCTAAGTAAGGTTAAGTAAATTAAAAACATACTTTTCATTTATTTTCACTTGCTTTATATGCATTTTTTACCTGCAATATTCATTTTACCTCAAAATATGCACGGTCAGAAAATTTTTCTTTTGACTCACTAATCCAGGCCCAGCACTAGGACTCTACAATACCCAGGCCCGCATAAGCCAAGAACCAGTCCAACAGCTACGTCTGACATGTGAATATTTCCTACAGTGCATTAACATTAAGAAAAGACTTGCATGACAATTGGAGAGCAAGCACAACAGATGTTTCTGGAAAACTGACAAAGCTGTTTGGCTTCAATATTCTTATTCAATAATAAAGTCTAATGCAAAATTATCCAAGTTTTGTTGGGTTTATTTTGGACTATGTCCAGGAATGTAGTACAATTTCATATTATTATGTACACACACTTATATTTGTAAAAAAAGTGATTGCTTTAAAAATGTGTAAAAGGTAAGTAGTTCCATATTTCATTGAAATGATCGTGGGACATAATGTGACAAAAATTAGTCCTGAAAATCCTTTATGGTCCGTAACAGTCATTCATGGATGAAAGACATAAAACGTCTTTGCAAAAACATAAACCAATAAATGCCTTCCTAGTAGGAATATTAATTGGTGTAGAGGGTGGGTGCTCTTGTTCCTTGTAAAGGTTTGTTTCTGCAATGTTCATTCCATTTCAAATCAAAATAATGACAAATTAAAGCTTCACCTGGGTGTTGAATCAATGACCCTCCAAGTTCAGTACATGAGTGATTTTTATGAGCAGTGAAGTTCTTAAATGTCCAGTTAGCTTGAAAACCATTGAAATCTTCATCTTTGTTAACACTGGAGTCAAAAATACAAATTAATTAGTTATCATCTGCTCAGTTAATTTTGATATAGTCAAGATCACAATCCCCACCTCCTAAAATATAGATTTACCCAAAAAACTGTATATATTTTCATTAAAATTAGCATCCATATCATTGCCATTGCTTGCTGCTTCAGAACTGTCAGCCATTTTGACATATCTCTTCAATTCAGTTTTGAAATAAAATTTTCTATTAACCAGTTATCATCAGCTAAGTTAATTTCGTTGAAGTCAAGAAAATGTCCATTTCCCTCACAAAATTATAGATATTTTCATAGAAATTGGCATCCATGTTACTGCCATCACTGGCTACTTCAGTACTGTCCACCATGTTGATCTTCACACTTTAAAACTAATGTTTGAAATTAAAATTTCAAATAGCCAGTTATCATCATGGTTCGTTTTGATAAAGTAAAGATAATGATCTTCACTGCCTAAAATGTCAATTTTCCTCATGAAATTGTCTATATTTTCAACTAATTCAGCAAGCACACCACCATCATCACATGCATCTTCCGTATTGTCTACCATGTTGATCTTCACACTTTAAAGCTCATGTTTGAAATCAAAATTGAAAATATCCAGTTATCATCAACTTGGTTCATTTTGATAAAGTAAAGATAATGATCCTGACTGCCTAAAATGTCAATTTTCCACATGAAATTCTCTATATTTTCAACTAATTCAGCAAGCACATCATTTCTATCAGTTGTCTCTTCAGTACTATCACATTTTGATTTCCACATGTTAAAATTCAATTTTAAATCGAATATTTACATTGTTTTAACTCATGCTTTCACTGCGTAATGTAGATGGGTTTCTGAAGTTTTGTACTTTGTACAGGGTTTAATATTTAATGAAAATGAATTTCCAAGGTTTTCCTCACTGGTTATTCTGATTATTTACAAAAGACCTTGTATATCTTAGGTATCTTAAATGGACACACTTCTGACAAATGGTAGACTGAATGTATTGAACATACAACCAAAATTGTATCCCATATGAAAAGGTAAAGTATGACTGGAATATATCCCAAATGAAATGGGTTAAATCTAAAAAATGATAAGTTGATCTAAAATTAGGTCAAGGTAATAACCCTGATTTATGTGCATCACTTGTACATATATTCAGGGATGTCAAAAATAAGTTTTTTTCTCTCAATACTGGTGATAAACAGGCAAATATACCTCACTTTACTTATAACATCTGCAACAGTTCGAAATGATGTTTGGAAGACATCAACATGACGAAATGGCAATCACACTGAATAGGAAAGTTAGTTTCTACCCATCACAATTATAGTCAAGTAAAAAAAACAAAACATTACGGTTTGACCCCAACATGAGGTCAAAATGATTTATATTCCTATGTAGTACACTGTTTGTCTTACATTTTAAAGCAAGCAATGAGATGCAGTCTAAAATGCTAATGATGGTGAGGACAATACAGCTGTATCTTTTGCTCTAACTGTCATTTTTTTGTACCTCTTCTGCATTTCATATACTGTATATACTTGCTTATAGGTTGAGTCCAACGGCAAACAATATATACTCAATCTGCCATCACACAATATACCAGCAGATCAGTGTATATTTGTTTGTTCTAGCAATGATGCCCTTGGTGGCTGAGTGGTCTAAGGCGCTTGCCTTTACTGATCACTTACACATCTCACCTCTATCTGTAAGAGTTCCAAGTCATGGCTCAACGAATATGTGTATGTGAGAAAGCTTTCCAGTAACTTCCCATGGGTCTGTGGTTTTTCCTGTGTTCTTCATCCACCAAATATACTGACTGTATAGCTTATCATGTGCTAAGCATTGCATTAAACCCAACAAAACTTTGTTCTATTGATTACTTCTAACAAACTGCAGAGACCCAGATCTGCTAGCATATTATGTGATAGCAGATCTGGATTTGCGCAGTTCACAGTTGGACTTGACTTATGCGTTAATATGGTAGTTTCAGCAATTTATTTTTCCTTTTCAGCATTTTCATATAGTCTCAGTCATTTTCACCAAATGGAGATTGAAATATTTAGATTAAGAGCAGGGCCAGTGTGAGGCAATATGTGCAAAACATACATTTAGCCCCTGCCCCATGATCATTAAAAAAGTTGCAGAAAAGACAGCTCTTAAGAAACTGATGTAAGCTATGACCAAATAAAAAGATTTTTCATAGGAAGAAAAAACAAAGGTTTTGCTTTATTTTAGCTCCCTTGTCTGATTTTGTACCCCTTTTTCTTCTTCAATTTGGCGCCCCTCTGAAAACGGATCCTTGTGCAAGTGCACTGCTCAAGCTTGCATCAGTCCTGATTAAGAGAGTCATATTACTAACTATAAATAATGAAAAAGTTAAATGTACACTTACCAAGGTGGTTAGCTTACCTCTGTAACATACGGATGAAGCATTCTGTTCGCAGCAAAGGAGTCACATGTTCCTACTAACACAGGTACCTGCCATATAAACCACCAATACTTGTGTTACTTTAAAAACAAATTTGTCCAGATAATAATTTTTGTTTACAAATCTTCAATGATATTAATTATTAGAATAAAAATTTCCTTAGTGTCACAGATTAGGATACATGATGTATTAGTAGCACTCCTTTTAATATTTAATACAGTATTACCAAATACCATTGGTAATGTAAGTTGCTACCTGGACAACAGAATCCTATTTAAAGTCTGCATAGGGCTAGTATTTTCTGCATTTTTAAATTTATATGCCAAGCCTATCACACTTTATACGCCAAGTCTATTACACTTTATATGCCAAATCTATCACACTTTATATGCTAAATCTATCATACTTTATATGCCAAGTCTGTCACACTGTATATGCTAAATCTATCACACATTATATACCAAGTCTATTGCACTTTATATGGCAACTCTATCACACTTTATAAATACTCAGTCTATCACACATTATATGCTAAGCTATCATATTTTATATGCTAAGTCTATAACATGTCAGCTATTACACTTTAAATGCCAAGTCTGTCATACTTTATATGCCAAATCTATCACACTTTATACATGAAGTCCATCACACTTTATATGCTACATAAATCACACATTATATGCTAAGTCTATCACACTTTATACATCACATCTATTGCACTATATATGTTACATAAATCACACATTATATGCTAAGGCTATTACATATTATATGCCAAGTCTATCACACTTAATATACCAAATCTGTCACACTTTATGTTCCAAGTCTATCACACCTTATATGCTTAGTTTATCATGTATATGCTAAGCTATCACACTTGATACACCAAGTTTATCATGTTTTATATGCTAAATTTACCACACTAATATGCTAAGTCTACCACACATTATATGCCAAGTCTATCACATTATATGCTATCACACTCCATATGCTAAGTCTATCACACAATATATGCTAAGTTTATCACACATTATCTGTTATCGCACACACTATACACTAAGTCTATCACACTTTATATGGCAAGTCTATCATATTTTATATGCTAAGTCTATCACAATAAAATCAGACTTAGTGTTTACAATTGTTATATTTGTTTTCAATATTTCTCTGCAAACAATAAAAGAAAGATAGATTTGTACAAAGACTTGGGATATATAGCTTGCAATCATCCGCTGCATGCATATATGAATGTATATAAACATAGAGTGTATGATTAATATTGTCTTCTGTGTTATCTATTAGTGCAAATATATAGTAATAACTAATCTGCGCTCACTGAGTAGCATAATTATGCATACAATTTCATATTACTGTAAAACTGATGACAAAACTTAACGAACTGTATCATCATGTTTTGCTTACAACAAGAAGTTGGCCATGGCCCGTATTTCGAGTCCTACCTTGTGTTTTTGGTAAACTAGTGCTGTACATGTCGAGATGTATCTACATACTCAGTAAGATAATTCTGGTAAAAAGTTTAATGTAAAGACATTAACACCAAGGTTAATCTTGCATATGGGTGAACATATGGACACACACACACAAATGTAAAAATGAATGCTATGTCAAGCTGCCACCAAGAGTGACTGAACAAAAACAATGCTTGGTACATTACTTGCTAATTTATTCAAAAAAGTTAAATCAAACAAGAGGCCAAATGGACCCAATAAGACTTACATGGCTGACACCCACCTACAAGCCAACTGCAGGGCAGCAGATGGCCAATAAATCTGGGTTAGAATGATACTTTCTGACATTGGTCATAATGAATAGTGGATCAGCATCATTTTGTACCACCAGCAGGCTCAGGGATATAGAATAGGCCTGATCCTACTGACGCATGCTGTAAGAGTCAACTTAATGAGGCAGGAACCATTATGATTCAGTCATTAACATGCTGGATTCATGACCAAAAGGGTACAGGCTCAAATCCTACCATCAAATCCACCTGTGTCAGCTACCTGGTGTGCTCTTTCACAAGGCAGTTTTCTATAATTGACTCAGCACTAAATAATTTCCTAAATAACAAACCACCAAACACCATACATGGCATTATTTATATAAAACTGAAAGGTTTTCATACCAGAATGTTCTCTGTCAAATTTAGTTACATTCTATTAATCAATTCTCAAGAAGTCGTTTTATGTTTTGAGATTTTTTTTTTTATATGGTAATGCATTCTAATTTGATAGCAGATCTTTAAAGAAGTTCAAAATAGTAATTGTTGATGCAAAATGTATGATGCACAACACACAGCAGATGCATGACCAAATCATAAGCTCATTTGGCCTTATGTCCATGTGAGGTAAAAATTAACTTGGCCTTTATTCTCCAAACGTTTTGAGCATGAAACTCAAACTCCAAACTTTCTGAACACATAACTCAAGTGCCAAACTTTTTGAGCATGAAACTCAAACTCCAAACTTTCTGAACACATAACTCAAGTGCCAAACTTTATGAGCATGAAACTCAAACTCCAAACTTTCTGAGTATGAAACTAAAGTGCCAAAATTTTTGAGCCTGAAACTCAAACTCCAAACATTCTGAGCATAAAACTCAAGTGCCAAACTTTTTGAGCATGAAACTCAAACTCTAAACTTTCTGAGCCTGAAACTAAGTGCCAAACATTTTGAGCATGAAATTCAAATTCAAATTCAAATTTTCTGAGCATGAAACTCAAGCGCCAATCTTTTTGAGCATGAAACTCAAATTCCAAACTTTCTGAGCATGAAACTCAAGTGCCAAACTTTCTGGGCATGAAACTCAAGTGTCAAACTAAATGAGCATGAAACTCTGGCTCCAAACATTCTGAGTATTAAGCTCATGTGCCAGACTAAATGAGCATGAAACTCAAGTGCCAAACTATATGAGCATAAAACTCAGACTCCAAACTTTCTGAGCATGCCAGACTTTTTAAGCATGAAGCTCAAGTGCAAGACTTTTTAAGCATGAAGCTCAAGTGCCAAACCAAACACATCAGGTATTTAGAGTATACTGTGAATCCATTTATTGTGATGGGTATCAGTTTTTTTATGGTTTTGTGAACAATTATATTTTTACTCATACCTACCATATATACTCACTTATAAGTGAGATCCAACTGCAAACTGCATAGACCCAAACCTGCCATTGCATAATGCTCCTGAGATTCTGGGTCTTTACAGTTTGTTAGGAACAATCAGCTGAACAAGCACAGGCCGTGATCTGCTTGTACATAATGTGATGACATATCAGGGTCTATGTTGTTTGCAGTTAAACTTGATTTATATGCTAGTAAGACGGTGAATCTGATGATTGGGGAAGGGGTCCTGTTGTTTCCACAATAGGATCCAATCAGTGTCAATTGTTTCCACGGGTGGATCCCATCACTTTTGATTCTTTAAAATTTGTGGTGTTAAGCAACCAAAAAATTCACCAGAATTGGTATATATTGCAAAAAGCAAGTTCCCAGTACCTATTAAATGAAAAGTTCTTCATGCAAGGATACTCTCTGTTAAAGTTAGTTAAATTCTGTTTAACAGTTTTTGATAAAGTTGTTTAAAGTGAAAGTCGAGTACCAAGAGAAAAGGAGACCATGAAATATCTGTAATTCTAACTGTACAATAACTGATGTTATGGAATATAATAATGCTTGGATTTTGAATTCGAGCTTGAGTTGTGAACTAAACAGGTTCAAGAATACAGAACCTGCAGTAAAGCCACCACTGAAATGCAAATATCAACAAAGTGATACCCTTACTGTATTTATTGTTGCTTGCAACAATAAACAAATTTTTTAATAAACTTAATGTGAAATACAGACTTGAGTTCTAACCTTTCTAATTCTTCTTCCAAGTGCCATAACTGTGGCAACAGTTTCAGCAGATGTATTCTTTCCATATACATTCTCTTGAAGTTTCATGATGTATGCTGGAGCAAAAAAATGAGTTCCAACAACTTTATCCCTTCTCTTGGTTGCTTCAGCAATCTAAGTTTAAATGAAAATAAATATACTGTAACACTGTTGAATAATAATTTTAAACTAGTACACATTTTCACAAAGGTTGGGTATGCACATACATTCACTTTCAATATCTGGCATTAAAGTCCAGGATGTACCTGGAGAGTTTTATATTCTGATGGCATAGTGATTGTAATTTTCTTTAGAACCATATATACTCACATATAAGCTGGATACAACTGACTCCAATCTGCCATCCCATAGTTTTTTTATTTGTTAATATATGATGGTCATCACAAAAATTTATTTTCACTGTTAAAACATTAGCAGAGCCAACAAAATGTAAGATTAATGTTATTGAATGATAATCAATATGGATTTTAGGAATCCAGTGTCAGTGATACTCTGCATTAAAGTGGTCTCCCTTTTGTTGCTACCCACTGGTTCAAAGTTACCCCTTTATAAGACCGCCATATTAGTGCAAAAGGGTGCCCTTATAAGACAGGGACTACTGCATAAAGAAACAAACTGTAAGCTCATTTGGTACTCCATCATTACAGATATAAGATTCTGTGTCTACTTACTGCTCATTTTATGAAAGTAATGATAAAACAAAATAAATTGCTCTTCTACATCATTATTTTGAAACTTTTAACCCTACTAAAGTTAAACCCAGCCTAGAGGGAGAATAGGTCAAGCTGAGTTGCAAGAGAGAATGACTTTTGCTTGTTTTTTTGTTGAAAATTTCTGTTATGATTATGAGTATGTTAACACAAGCATAGAGACTGTGTATGGATGACATTTATACATAGTGACCTCTTTGTGGTCTGTGTGCATGCCCATCCATCCATCCATCTCTTGTATACGTACATATATATCCTTCCTCATCCTAGATTAAGATCAATGTTACAAGTGTTTAAATTGAACTCAATGTTAAAATATTGTAGTTAAATAAAAGGCTAGAAATAAGTTTCTTCTTAGCTAATTAAAATGCAAAAAAGTGGTGAAATGAACCAGACCTTGGTGTTTGGCTGATCAATTAACCCAAAATGTATTAAATAAGTTATAGTGGTTTTTGTGCTCATTATTCTGTGGTTATGTGTATGTGTGAATGTATATATAATGTTATACAACTCCTCCCATACCACTCAAGATAGACTTTATACATTGGAATATGAATAGGCACAGTCCTTGAGTGTGTGTAATTATTGACCAAAGCTTCAAGATAGGGGTTTGACTGAAACTACTGGGCCATGCCCTGATGCCCTGGGGAAACTGAGCCCTGGCCCCTAGAAAAAAACTAGGAAACTATTCAGATTCTGTGTGTGTGTGTGTGTGTGTCTGTGTGTGTGTGTGTGTGTGTGTGTGTGTGTGTGTGTGTGTGTGATTTGGATTTTTAATGTAACTTTAACAATTTTTCAGTCATATCGCTATGATGTCTGCAGTGTGGGAGTTTATAGTGATGTTTAGCACTGGGTATGTTGCCACAGACATGTAGCATCATGTTCCACCCAGTCACATTATCTTGACACCAGGAAACTATTCAGATTCTCCCATATAATTATATATATGTATACTGGGCATGAATTAAAAAATTCAGGTATGTAATACTGGCCCTTTTGTCTATTCTTACTGTCAAGAAACTTTACCCTGATACTTACCATATCTATATCCAGAGAGGAAGTGTTTGTGCAAAGGATGGTCTGTGGTTGACAAATCTTATCTAATTTGGCAAATATCTCTTTCTTCAGTGCCAGGTTCTCATATACTGCTTCTATCACCTGAAATGGATTAAGTGGGTTTGATTTTTACATTTTGGAAGTACTTGTCCCATGGACAAGCAGCATTTCAAAAGTACCTAACAAGCTCCAAAACAACTTATAAAACATGGATTTATTTCTAAAATGTCCATTACTAGGAATAAAAGCTAAAATAGATTTTGCTGAAACTTGTTCTCAGTCCCACCATTTTATAACCTATTACCAAATGCATTTTCAATAAACAATACATCCAGTCTATTAACTGTTACAAACTTGTATCCAGGGGCCCTGAGTGGCCAAGTGGTCTAAAGCGCTTACCATTACTGATCACTGCCATCTCACCTCTGTCTGCGTGGGTTCAGTCTCGGGCTTGGCCAATGTGGGGACATGAGAAAGCTTGCCAGTAGCTTCTTGTGGGTTGGTTGTTCTTTTTGGGGTTTTTCCAGGTTCTTCCTCCACCATTTATAATGGCCACCATGTATAACCAACCTTGTGCTGAAAAATGGTGTTAAACCCTATAACAAGAACAACAAACTTGTATCCCAAATAATGTCATAGACTTAGTAACTTCAAAACTTTTTTTCTGTGTGACAAGACATATCACTCTCAGACCTGCCAACCCCGACGAGTCCGTCTCAGTAAGGCAGCTGATTTTTTCCATAAGATTGACCAGTTTTCAGTAAGGTGTAACAAAATACCAATAACTGCTATTGTAAAGCTGGAAAACATAATTAAAAGTTCGATGCAACGACAATAACATTATGTTTAAATGAAAAGTTTGTAAAGTGCGTGTAGACCTTATTTCCGCTAGTACAGTTGCACAAACTTTAGTTCCAAACCCTATGCAACTCAATGGCTTGTTGTTATCTCTCAACTTGACGTAATTCTTGGAAATTCTTTTCCCATTTCATATGACGACGGCAATCATATCTCCCACCATGAGATGTACTCAAATTGGCATGTGATGTCCAATAAAAATAATTGCGTCATTTCCATCTTTTAATCACAAGAATCTGAATATTCCTTTTTATTCTTCTGTGTAAATTATTAACACTTTTCTAGAGGCTTATTTTCCCTTTCATCTTAAACATGCATCACTTTTGGGCCGCCATTTTTAAAAAATTCTATGATCAACAATCTGATCATGCAGATGCTTCGCATGAACAAATAGGTGCAGTTTAAAGTGTTTGGGGTGCTGTTGTAAAGTTAGTCTGGTTGCCTATCTAATTTCACTAATTCTATTATGAAACCCGGATCCAAATAAAATACAGATGAACCAATTATCCAGATTTTTTTGCAACGATCGTTTTTCCGTAGTCTTTGCTTGTATGCCTTAAGTCCATATTTTAAGGGTAATTTTTGTAAGACTTACGGCAAAATTGTAAGAGTTATCAGGTCTGCACTCTTTGCATGCCACTATTTATTTTTATTATCCTATACGTCAAGCCAACGATCAGAGCATTGCTGTAAAATGTGACCTTGTTCCAGGTCAAAAAGGGAAAGTGAGTATGTCACAGCCTGAACCGTCTTGGTTTCATAATGATTCATCCAATGCATGAAGAAGTGTTTAGGACACATGAGCAAATGAAAATTATTTTAATGAAAAGCCTTAACTCAAATTTTCTAAGACTAAGACCTTGGCAAGCTATCATGCTGCTGCCATCACCTCATCTGCTGCCATCAGAAAAGTGACTGCTATATCTCACTCACTACTAAAACAAGCTGAAATAAAAACCTCTCACTGATACCTTTTTTTGTTCTGAGAATGGTGTTTTAAGCTGATAATATACTGAAGTTTCTTGAAAAAAACCGTTAATAATGGATAAAGAATTAAAACATATGCTGAAGACATACACATCACACATCTCAAATGTTTTGACATCAGCTGTCAGTCAAATGTTATGTACTTAAAAATTTAAATGAAACACTGACCATTACTGTTGCAGATAAATGATGTGAAATGGGTTTATGGAACAATAAATCAATGATTTCATATGATAAATAATTTACCAGATCCACATCATGGAGATCCTCAAAGTTGACAGATGGCTTAAGAATCGACATGGCTTTCTTGGCTTGCTCAGCTGTCATCTTCTTCAGGGCAACACTTCCTTTAAGGTCCCCCTCCACTGTTTTTATTCCTTTTTCCAAAAACTGAACAACCAACAGAATTCCAAAATTAATGTACCTATTATAACTTTAACATAAAGGTTATAATTGTATTTCCAGTAGATGAAGACATTCTGTTACTGTGACCTTATCCACCATTCTATGCCAAAACTCTTAACCCAAGTAATTTATCTTTTATTTGTAAATAAAACTTTGACAAGACCAGGGCCTGCATGTCAAGCCTACAACCAAAGTAATGCTGTAAAATGCATGACCTTGACCACAAGGTCAAAACATTCATGGAGCATGATATAGAACGAATTATCTCAACATCATAATTATTCATTCAAAATATGATGAAAATCCATTCATGGGTAGAGGGAATGAAAGCAAATGAAGAAACTTGAACTTGAAACTCAGTGTCGCCTACATCAACACCAGATCCTTTACCTATGTTATTGAAGCTTTAATAGTCATGATTCTAATCATGCAAACTCCAGAAAAGTACTGAATGAAATCCACGGCCTTCATTTTGGAGAGTGGAAAATCTGACCTGGTTACTTTAAATAGCAGATTATGACTAGACCTTACACAGGGATCATGTGATCTGACGTAATGGTCATTCACATCAATGAATGTAGTAACTAATAAAGGGTTTACCCCGAAGGTGGCACTATGAAAACCAGCTCAAAATGGCTGATGTTTACAGCGGCATCCAAACGCACTTCCATGAGAATGGTGTAGAGGTGTCAAAACTCGCTTCCATGTGCATCGGGTAGATGCATCCAAAGGTACTTCCATGAGAATGGAGTAGAGGCATCCAAAGGCACTTAGATGAGGTAAAGGGTTAACCCAAAATCTATGAAAACTCTAGAACAGATGCTGCTGCCAGTGCCAGTACCAAAAACAAAGTGGCTGTCTATATCTCACATCCTCATTTTTTGGGCTCAACAAAAATTGAGGAATGGATTTGTTATGTTTTGACATAATACACATCTTGAAAAACAAAAGTTCCATTAAGTGTCAAAGTTAAACTATCCATACAATCAAATGACAAGTCAACCACATAACTGAATGAATGAACAGAGACGTTTGGTTGGTAATACAAGAGCTGATATAAGTGGTAAAATTATGGACACAATTTCCTACATGTAAAAATTAGCTGACATTTGTCACAAGTCATGAAACATTCTGTCCCTTCAATAGTCTAGAAAACTGATAACATACCGAGAATCCTGGAATGTATTCCATGGAGACCGACTTTTGTATCAAAATTTTAGCTGAATGCATGTGTTATGCAATCTGCCCATGTGAGAAAAGCATGTGACCTATGCCTCTCCTACGTGTGCACTTTTCTGACACTGTAGATGACATCATTAAGCTTGTGAGGTCATGAATGTATGCTTGTTTCTTGCATTTTCTGTGTTTTGAAAAAACATATTTTGCTAGCCTTTTAAACTCCAATCATCTGTTAACAAGAAATTATTGTAAACTAAGTATTTATGCTCTTTCTAATGGCGTAAAAGCTTTCAGAAAATATTCCATCTTTGTTCTTCAACATTATTTCTTTCGTAAGAAATGAGGAAAAAAAATAATTCCTCGTATGTGTTGATATTAGTTAGGAAAATCAAACCCAAAAACTGAGAAATCCCACAATATGGTATAGGGAAATCCTATCCTCTGAAATAGGGAAATCCCAAAATATGGAATAGGGAAATCCCAAAATATGAAAAATAGGAAAATCAAAACCTCAGGATCAGAATTTGAAGGCAGGAACAAAGAAAAGCACTGTTCATCTCCACAAACTCTGATATTCAAGTGGGATTTTCCAATGCCTCATCAACACATATAATGGATTGTACTACAGTTCATTCAGTTCAGCAATGCAAATGATATGATATCCATGTCTGCAGCTCAGTGAATTTCACATACACATCTTCAAATGTAGTAAAGCATACTGAATTTGTTTAGCACATGAATGATTTCAACACTGTTTGCATCAACATGCACGGCAACACCACTCATACCACACAATGCTGAAAGAGTAGTTGACATGTAGACCATCATGATGGTCCTCAAAGTTATGAAAGAGTCCATTTTTTATACAGAGTTGTGCCATTATGGGAGCCATCGCATGCCACAGGTAAACAAACATCATCTGCATCATCTATTATTCTTTAAACTATTAAAAATTTTGACTTGATATCTGTTTACAATATGATTTGTCTCGCGAGTACTAAAATCTATATTTTGATTCAAAGAAAAAGCACTTACCTGTGACAGGCACTTCATCTTACATGATTTACATATATGTACAGGGATTCAACTCCCAAGAAATCACAAGGAAGTCAACAACATTATGACCAACAGCTGAATATGAAAGCTGATCACTGCTTAAGAAACAAATTTGCATATAAGCAGACCACCCTGTTTCAGCTTGAATCCAATGAGTAGCATTGAACTGTTGGTTGATACAAATGGCATTGAAATCATTCATGCACAGAATGAATTAGGTAATTTTATCTAAATTTTGAGATGCTTATGCGAAAATTTACTAAGTGACAGATTCTGACATCATTTGCAATGGCAAGCTGAATGAACCAGAGGCAAGACAAAAGCGGGTCCAGCACCAAAATCATCTTTAATGACAATTTAAGTATCAATTCATGTATTCCTTGTAGAGATGACTTGAACCTTTTGGTCCTGTTCAACCAGTACTGTTGGTATTCCTGAGGTGATCAGGCAGAGGGCTATTCCAGCCCCCATTGTCCCAGCTCCAATCACTCCTGCAGTCTTCACTGGCAGAGGAGATGCAGTTTGGGAGTTAGCACCTGAGGAAAGTTGCCACTGTAAATTAATTTTAAAAAATGGTTGAAATATGTGCAGGTATAATTTTATTTCTGATTACTAGTAGCTGAAAAACTAAATCTAAAGCATAAAAATCATGAAACAGTGAAAAACATTAGCAATTTGATTAAAATGACAATCTGATGGGCACCAATAAAGTCATGTTTTCCTGACATTTATATTAACCAAAGATTGCTAAAACTATGTGTGGTTTGGGAATTCCAAGGATCAAGAGAACATAAACTTTTCTTGGTGCCTGTCAATATACTTGTCATAAGCAGATCTATGATTTTAAACCGCTGAAACATTTATACCATAGTAATCAGGTAACATCATTAGTTACCTTGCATCATTAAGGCATCATAAATTAAGTTCATACTGAAATAATTTCTTCATAAAATTTCCTGAAATGATTGCTGAATATTAACTTCAAATAAAAGACAGACTGTTATCCCCTAAACATCTATGAATCCTCAAATACAACACTGTTATCCCTTACGCATCTTAATCTTCAAATATAAGACTGTTATCTCCTAAACATCCTAATATCTTCAAACACAAGACTGTTATCTCCTAAACATCATAATATCTTCAAACACAAGACTGTTATCTCCTAAATATCATAATACCTTCAAAATACAAAACTGTTATCTCCTAAACATCATAATATCTTCAAAAAAAGACTGCTATCCCCTAAACATTGTAATATCTTCAAATACAAGAATGCTATCCCCTAAACATCCTAATATCTTCAAACACAAGACTGTTATCTCCTAAATATCCTTGAATCTTCAAATACAAAACTGTTATCCCCTAAACATCCTTGATACATTTGAATTTCCAGTTCTCTACACACCTGTATTATAGGAAATACCAAATGGGTGAAAATATGACACATTCTGCAGACTGATTCATTATTAAATATATAACATATTTTGTTTTATTTCTATCAATTCAACTCAAACCTCAATTTCAAATATTAAAGCTTAGAGTAATTACAGTACTCCCTCACTGCAAGGCCCTTCATTATAACATGGTTCACATTATACAGTGGATGGTCATGGATCCATTAAGTGGTAGTAAAATTATATGTATCATGTACTTCATTATGATGTACTCTCAGAATAAGGTAGCATGACTCCCATGGACAGCATTATAATATCCAGGTCTGTGTTTCAAAAACAGAACTTAAGCTTATACTTCAATTTAAGTCCAGAATCCAGCATTAGATTTGCTTAAATTTTAGTCTAACCTAAAACTGACCTACCAAATGTCTTAAATCTAGACCTGACTATGTTGGTGAATTTGGGGCCTGGTTAAATAAGCTACAAGGATGAGGGACCTAATAGCAATCAAATGATAGAACAACAAGATACAGCAGCATTAAATTTGCATTTGCTATATTTTTTGTTTCATTTTTCCACATGAAAATCTGCTGACCAGTCAGGAAAATATAATATGTATTCATCAGATAGCAGTATCAAAGCTTAAACAGAAAATAAAATATTTATCTTATTTTATCTCTTGGCTAAGCCAGATGGACTACCAAAATCATGTAATGCACTAGCCCAATGATAAATTTACTAGCCTTGAGACATGTCGTTTACAGTAGTGATACCTTTAATTAACCTACCCTTGCAGACGTTCGTTCAGCAAAGAAAGCGTACTGCTGTGCTTTGGCCTGGCCAGAACTAACAAGCTGCTGAAATAGCTGTAACTCTTGTTCCATACCAGCATCATATGGCAACTGCACTGACACTTGGATGGCTTTCAGACAAAACTGAAAATGCAAAACAGAATGACAGTGTGTGCATGTTTATTTGAATTTTTAACATAGCATTAACAATTTTTCCATCATATCGCTATGATTTGTTTACTAAAAAAATAATTAAATAAAAGTATCAAATTACTCTGAACAGTAATATTTTGCCTTTCAGATTTTGTGTCATTCAGAAATAAATGTAATCCTCACCAATGGTGCAATGTATCCCTTATACTTTTTCTTGACTCGACTAATCTCATCTGAAATGAGAAAATGACTAATTCAAATATAATTTACATTTGACTAGTTCATCTAGAGTTAAAAAATCTGGGACTATGGAGGAGACTTGGGAATCTAGACAGCAACTAAGTGCATAAAGTCTACATAAAAAAAGTGGCATTTTTTAAAATAAGGTCTTACTCTAGGATGGCAGAGTGCAGCAGCATAATTTCATGTGCAATGGCTATATTTTAAAGAAAATGTGAGAATTACATGATCATGTCTGACAATTCATGCATGCATGTGTATCAGTGTGAAAATAATGTCACAAACTCCTTCAACATCATTTATAATAGAGTGACGAGACCTAAGAATTATGTATAGGGTACCTTGTAGATGTGTAACATGATCATTGAATTCTCATTACCTTCTCATCCATCTGAAATAGAAATCAAGGGACAGCAGAAAATAAATGGTATGAGGTAAATTATGGAACAATGATATTGTATTTCAGGATCTGAGGATGCTGATGCTGGAATATGTCAAGATACTCATGACAGTAATATTATAAATTAAAATGTACCAGCAACATGTCAGTGGAGTATGTCAGATGCTCATGACAGTAGTATTATACACATCCCAATTCTCATACATCTGCAAAAATCTGGTGAGAGATTGTTGAAACTGTTCTATGTGGCATTATGTCTTGGCAGCAATTTATCTGTGGCACTGGCTGTGACAGTGATATACCTGTGACACTATACCTTGGCACTGATTTATCTGTGGCACTATGTCTTGGCAGTGATTTATCTGTGGCACTATGTCTGTGACAGTGATTTACCTGTGCTATGCCTTGGCAATGATTTACCTGTGGCACTATACCTTGGCAACGATTTATCTGTGGCACTATGTCTTGGCAGTGATTTATCTGTGGCACTATGTCTGTGACAGTGATTTACCTGTGCTATGCCTTGGCAATGATTTACTTGTGGCACTATACTTTGACAATGATTCACCTGTGGCACTATACCCTGACAATGATTTATCTGTGGCACTATGTCTTGGCACTGATTTATCTGCAGCACTACATCTTAGCACTGATTGATCTGTGACACTACGTTCTGGCACAGATTATCTGCGTAACCAAGTCTTGGCATTGATTTATCCAGGATTTACATTAAGACAGGGAATTTTACCTCTATCATTTTCATAAAGATTGATTTTCATTTTTTGGAGATGGTGAGAAAATTATCATAAAACAGCAGTATGAACAGACCATCTAAAGTTTATTTTTCAAATAAAAAGATTTTAGGGGATATTTTAAAGCACAGCAACTTCAGCAGGTATATTATTTAATGCCAAGGCAAATGGAGTAAACTGCATTGCCCATGAGCATACCATAGTTGATGAACTGGGCTGATCCAGTGCCAGGATTTGAACCCATGCCCTTCTGGTTAGGAGTCCAGAACTCTGACCACTAGGCCACCCATGTTTCTATAAATACAAACTGAACTTAGAACTGTTTATATTCATCACTGGCATAGTGGCAGCAATCAGTAATTAATATAACAGTGGCACTATGTCGTATTAATTAGAATGGTATGTAATGGCAGCAATTAATAATTAATATAACAGTGGCACTATGTCATATGAATTAGAATGGTAATAATGGTAGCAATTAAGGATTAATATAACAATGACACTATGTCGTATGAATTAGAATGGTATGTAATGGCAGCCATCAAGGATTAATACAACACTGGCACTATGTCATATGAATTAGAATGGTATGTAATGGCAGCAATCAAGGATTAATACAACAGTGGCACTATGTCGTATGAATTAGAATGGTATGTAATGGCAGTAATCAAAGATTAATATAATTGTGGCACTGTCATATTAATTAGAATGGTATGTAATGGCAGCAATCATGGATTAATATAACAGTGGCACTATGTCATATGAATTAGAATGGTATGTAATGGCAGCAATCAAGGATTAATATAACAGTGGCACTATGTCGTATGAATTAGAATTGTATGTAATGGCAGCCAAATAACTATCAAAACACCAAACACTAGACTACTTTCACTCACACCTATGTCAATAAATAATATAGCAGACATAATCACCAATATCAAACACTCAGATTTCGTCCATTCACAATTATGTCAGTAGACATAAGTACCATGCATCACACACTAGATTGCTTCCATTCACGACTATATCAAATGAAACTGTAGCAGAGATATAACCACCAAATACTAGAAACTAAATTTCTTCCATTTACAGTAATACTATATCTAGTGAAACTGTAGCAGACATATAACTACCAATTAATGAAAACTACCAGTAGATTTCTTCCACACACAACTATGTCAAGTGAAATCATTGCAGAGACATAACAACCAATTATTGAAAACTAAATTTCCTCAATTTTTAACCATGACAAGTAAAACTGTAACAGAAACATAACTACCAAATACTGAAAATTAAATCTTCTCTGTTCACAATCATGTCAAGTGAAACTGGTGAAATGCTTTTTAAAACTTGATATTCAAAAGAATTCATTCTCTTATTCAAATACAAATTTTCAGTTATGTAATTAATTCCCTTACTTGTGGTACAGCAATCAAGGACCTACATGATCTTTATAAGCTGTTATCAGCATTCCTACACTCCCGGCAAATCATTGGTGCGCAATTTTCACACACTCCCACATATTTAAGAGCAGGATTCAAATTTTATTAGGATTCCAATAATCTTGTATTTTGAAAACATAGCATACAATCTGCTGTCACATGTGTAACTGCTCTAACAAGTATATTACAGGCATTTTCTTGTAAATATTGAACTGACAAGTTTTACTTCATATGCAAATACCAATGATTTTGTTTTGTATGTTGGCAGTGGAAAAGTTAAATTAACTTCATTAACTATCACTCTGATTTTTTTAAGAATCAGTTTAAGTTCAAAAAAGAAAAATGCTCCATGTAACAAACTCAAAGACATATGAATGAAGGTTATTTATGAGTTTAAGCAACTAGAAAGGCATGGAGAATTCGAAAAAGAAAAAGTTTGAAAAAAAGGAATCCAACTAGTGAAAATGTAGATCTGAATGGATCTGAGCAACACCAAGATGTAAACAAAATAACATCCATTTAACTCATTAACATTTAACTCTGCAATCTTGTGAAAACTATTATTTGAGAGGAAAAATTGACATGCAAAATACAGAGTTTAAAAGGAATGTAACTCTTTCAAAATTTGCTAAAGGAAGGTAACTGAAAACTTGCAAAATGAATGTAACAACAGTACCATGAACGGTACATTAAATGTCTGCATCTATGTTTAGTAGTCCCCTATTTAGATAACTGAAACTTCCACACAGATCTTTTGACCACAAATCAAACTCTTCCTTACACTAAGTGCATGCCATCCAAAAAGTTTGGTTGAGGTGTGTCATGCAGTGTTATTGTGCGGAAACCATTCTGTAATTCTTTCAGTCACAGTGATCTTGACCTTTATCTATTTGGCTACAAAATCAACAGGGTCCTTCCTTATACCAAGTGCAAGCCATCCACAAAGTGTGGTAACCATAGTGATGAAGAACTAAAGCTTTTTCCTCCTTCCATCCGAGTGACCTTGCTTCTGACCTTTTGAGCCCATTATCAATAGGTTTCTTTCTTACCACAAGAGCAAGTCAGCCACATAGAAATGTCAAGAACTAAAGTTATTGCGCAGAAACCATTTTTTCCTCTTTCAAAGTGACCTTGACCTTTGACCTTTTTTTTAAAAAAAAACTGAAATCAAATGGGCTTTTCTCTGTTCCATGTGCAACCTATCCCACAAAGTCTGGTAACTGTTGATGGTGGAAGACTTGATTTATTATGCAGAAAATATTTTCCATCTATCAGTCACAGTAATCTCGACCTTTGAGCTTTTCAGGCAGATATTGATTGGATTGTTCCTTACCCTAAGTGCGAGCCAGCCACAAAGTTTGATAACTGTAGATGGACAACTAGAGTTATTGTGCAGAAACCAAATTGGTAACAGATGGATGGATATATAATACACTCTCCCTTATCAAAGGCATCCAAATATCTAAAGAAAGAAAGTCTTCAACATATAATAATAATAGTAATAATAACAGCTTTATTTTCAGAGGATGACTCAATTAGTTACACACAGGAACTAATCTATGTTGAGGGGCTCTGTTATGTACATATAACACAAGGTAATAATAATAATATGTTTACACACATATATATAAACATACACACACAAGCATATACAGAGCTTATAAACAACTATTTTCACAAATGCTACATAGCTGCAGGGATGAAATGAAAAAAACCATAGGAGGTGGATGGTGTAACTTGCACTTTAATAAGTACACCACTTTTTATGATTTCATCCGTCTAATACAGCTATAATAAAACTGTGAAAAGAAGAGATACTTGGAGCTGAATCAACATCTTATAAAATGTTATTCCAAAAAAGGGCACCTGAAAATTGAAAGTTAGTTTTAATAGCTCCTATTTTGGCACAGGAACTTTGAAATTGTGACCTTTTAATGATCTTACATTTGTCTCACTAGCTGATTCTCTTTCCTGGAAAATGGCATTCATATAAATGCGGCAGATCTTATACGTCATTTTGGTCTTTCTCAAGCATTGGTAGAACTTTGATTGAAAGCATTGTAGTTTGAATATTATCTATTTGCTGATCAAGAATTATTTTACATGCCCTTTCCTGGAATCTGGAAATTTTTTCATATGTGTAGCAGATGTGTTTTCCCAAATTATATTGCAGTTGTCAAGATGTGGTTGAATGTTCTTTAGGAGCCAGAGATAATAATTTTCTTTGAAATATTTTATATGAAGAGAGCATTGCAAGTAATTGTTGACAAATATTCCAAGAATTTTATCAAAACAAGTTAGTTCAGATCAATGTTATCACAGAGAAACATGCAGCATATCAGTTTACAGTCTTGCTCTTTTCTGTTCTGTAAGTATCAGCAAAACTTTATTTCATCTGTATTAAGGATCATACAATTTTCCTTCCACCATACCTGAAATCTGTTGAGAGCAGTATGAAGGTTGTTCTCAACTTTAGCTTGATTGTTCTGAGCATCAGACAAGATAGTGATATCAGCATACATGTCGGTTAATGAGAATGCATCTCCTATTTTTAGGAGTAGGTCATTTATGAACAGAACAAATAACAAGGGCCCTAAGAATGAACCATGTGATACTCCACAACTTGTTTTATTTTCTGTTTAAAATTACTTGTTGAGACCTATTGCTCAAGTAAGGTGTGAACCACTTAAGAATATCTTCACTACATTGTCAGATTTTTAACTTTTCAGGAAGAATTTGATGATCTACTAGGTCAAAAACTCATTACAATGTTTCCAAAATCTCACCAGTGCACATAAAACAACTGTTCTTTTATCATGCTAAAGAAATTTCAGGACTAAATGAACAATCTGTGCGAGTTGAATAACCCATCTATATATGACCTCATAATGTGTATAAACCCGTGTCAAAATTAGCAACACAAATGTGGAAAATGAATAACCCATCTATATATGACCCTCATAATGTGTATAAACCTGTGTCAAAATTAGCAACACAAATGTGAAAAATGAACAACCCATCTATATATGACCCTCACAACATGTGTAAACCCATGTCAAAATTAAGTAACACAAATGTGAAATTGAAAAACCCATCTATATATGACCCTCATAATGTATTTACAATTGTGCATCAAATATCCTGGGTATATCTTTGGATATTATGGTAAACATGTTCATTAAAGTTGTGTATGGTCTTACATATGGAGAGGAAACAATTCTGCTGGCCCTTCTGCTGCCATGGTGATCATAAAACTGATGTACAAGACATATTAATTACCATCAAACACTTTAGAGCCAGCATCTTCTACTTTCCTGTTTCTCAAAATACGGCTACCAAGATCATGGCCAATAACAGACTTGGCAAATTTGATGCCTTCCTCAATAATGTCATCTGTCACGATCTGAAAAAAGAAGCACCTTTATATCAACTTGTTCCAACAATTAACAAGAATTCGTTTGAGTGCTATGTCTCTTCTGCTCCACTGCAGGATGATACAAAATAAGACCCAAGTGGGACTAAAATTACTCACCTCGCTGACATATAATTAACAGTCAAATTTGGAAAAATGACAAATTTCTCTCTACCCTACTTGAAATGTGTTAAAACAACTTAATTAGAATTAAAGCCATGAGAGATATAGAAAATGGATACCAATAAATTAAAAGGCAAAGTTCTTTACGTCTAACTATGAAACCATGTAACGGAAACTAAATTTTTTTAAAATTACAAGCGTCAATCATGATGTTTATTAAGCACCAAGATAACCATATATAGTGTGACCCAACTATAGAACACTCCGTTACAACATGAATTTGGATTTAACACAATCATGGTGTGGCTCCCAACATTTCATATACATGTATTTTTCTCGAACATGAAAAAAAAATTACTTTCTTAAAAGTATGAAAAATAACATGTAAAATCATGTATGAATTCTTATATAAGACAATCATGGCATGGCAACTAAAATTTCATATACATATATTTTTCTCATAAATGAAAAAAAGGTTTTTTTCTTCTTAAAAATATGAAAAATAACATGTAAAAAGCATATTCAAGGATCACACTGAGCTTCACCAATGATAAAAATTGCGAATTTTTTTCCCCAAGTGGCAACAAGATATACCATCTGGCATTTTTTGTTTTGCTACATTGTTGACTGTTTAAACCTATATATGCAATCTTGGTTTTGGTGTGGAGAAATTCAAAGGCACCATGAAAGGAAGCCACAAACTTGATATAAAATGCACAGGAATCTATCTACTGTTACATAAACAAATTCCTTGTTCATATTGACCAAACATCTTAACAGTACATTGTTATATCATAATCCACTCATCCTGATATCTATCCTGAGCAATGTATGCTGTGAGATCTCCACTTTTTTAATGACATTTCTGGTAGTGGATATCAACCGGATGAGGCACTATCTCATAATGGATCTTTCGGACGAAATAGTGTTGGACTATCAGCTGATCGCTAGTAATTATTATATTTATTTAGACTGAAATTTGTATGCGGATGGTAAGTAAAACCTGTCTTCTTTTCACTCATAGAATTAAATCCTTCAGAACACTCACATTTTTTGTTGTAATCCCTGTCATAACAGAACACCTGTGTATCCATTGTCTGTTAAGCATTTTTAAATTTCTGATGCATGCATGGAAGGCAGTATCACACCACTAACAAAAACATCAACACAAAAATTGGAGATCTACTTGTTGGTCTATTCAACAGTCATGCTACCTGGACTAGCAACCAACGACCAACCTTAGATGGCAGGAACAGTAAATGATACAATCGACCAAATGATTGCTGATTTCTTTTTTTTTTTTAATTTAATGCACCCAGAAAAAATAGTTTTGCTGAAACTAAAAAAAAAAATGATTACCTTTGAAGCACCAATTGTTCTGCATAAATATTAAGCAAAAAAAAATCAGTCTCAATGTTCTACAATTATGATGTTGCTGTGGCAATAAGAAACAGGCATTTGTCTGGTCCTCCAAAGCTGTTCTTTATTGGTGACATCGATAACACATGCACCCTTTATCAAAGAAAGCTGAATACACTCTTCAAAAAAAACAAAGAACCTTTCATCAAAGGAAGTCAGCACAAAACTTAAATAAAAGCAATGGAATCTGATAGATTGTTGCATTTTCCAAAATGACTAGAACATATTTATTGTGCCTTGAAGTTTCCATTTTGAGGGAAAAATTTTTTTGTTTATAATCGCTACCAATGGTGGCATAAAACGCAAATTAAATTTCCTTTGGAAATCACAGATATCTGGCCATCATGTTAACTGAAGATGGGGCATTTCGCAAAGATGTTTGTTAAAATGTTTTAAGTTTTTCACTTGTTTTCATTTCCCTATGAAGAGCCTCATCCCCTAGGTAGCCATAGCAAGATGATAACTGTCTCCAGCTGACCAAAATTTAGGCCAAAATAAGTACATGTACATGTAGCATTTGAACAACTATAGCCACATGCTACTGGGACAATACTGTAGTAAATTGTTTAGTGACAATCGGATATAGATCAAACAAGGACTACCATTTTTTTATATATGTGTTATTTGTGTTTTCTGATGGGATGTGACAGATACATGAATTTCATAACATGTGATCTTTACTTGAATTCATGGATTTTTTTTTTATATACATGTACAGTACTTGATGGATTATGTATTGTACTATGCATATGTAAGTTGTCAATATACAAGTGAATTTCAGGCTAGTTTGTCTTCGTTTAATCAAAAGCACATACTCTGCACCCACCTTTTTATTACCCACCCAACCACCCACCCACTTTGCCATATTTTAGTTACATGCATCATTTTCCTCAGTTAACTGACTTGGTTGGTTATAACACAGTTTGGTCTTAATATAGTCAGGTTCTATGGACCCCGGCCATCCTGTTATAGCAGGGTCTCACTGTACTCACTTATAAGTCAAGCCTGACTGCAAACAACATAAACCCTGATCTGCCATTGTATACTGTACCAGCAGATCTGGGTATATGTTTTTTTGTTGTACTGATTGCTCCTAGCAATATGCATAGACCGTGGTCTGCTGGTACATTATGTGAAGGCATATCTGGGTCTATGCAGTTTGCAATTGGAATCATAGGCAAGTATAAATGGTATGTGTTTCCGTATCCAAGGTCTCAAAACATACCAAGTTCAAACTTAAAAATTATGTGTACAGTTATTACAACATAATGCTTTCCCTGATTTGACCTGGAATCTTTGCCATACTTGACCCATATATATTGATTATAAAAATGTGTCAAGAGGACATGGTTCCCCCACGAATATGTTTCACAGTAAGTATAAATAAATCTTGGTGTCAGAATGTGGGATTAAATTAAAAATGTATGGGTCTCTGATGTGCAAATGGGGGTAAAGAGAAACACTGATACTGGAATCATATTTTCCACTATACATCATTAAACAGTAGACACTATCAATAAAGATGCAAGAAATGATATAGAATATTTTATATCATAATGTTATCAACACACCTGTTATATCTGTGTGCATCAGGATGATGAAAATTATGAATGGAGTTGGGTAAAGAAAAGGACAAGCATATTTATTTCAATATTAAGTCATTTCTTCCCTAGATTAATGTTAAAATATGCCAATTATAGTTACAGTATATCAAAAATGCATCAGTGTATGTATACTAATATCCTGGATGGACAAGTTGTTTAGGCAGTGGCTAATAATAAAAAAAAACAAAACAACTAGTCCACCTGAGATATTAGACACATACACATACAGTAACTCTGTATCATAGTAAGTTACACATTGTGACATCAATGGCAATACATAGGTCAAATTGGGATAATGAGTACTGTATACACTCGCTTATAAGTTAGTCCAACTACAAAAAACATAGACTCTGATCTGCTATCACATAATGCACTGGTGGGCCAGGGTCTACATTAATTGTTCTACTGAGAAAAAAAAATCCACAGACCCAGATCTGCCTGCACAGTATGTGATGACAGAGTCAGATCTGTGCAGTTTGCAACTGGACTGAACTTATACATGAGGACATACTAAGAATAATTTATTAAAGCTTATTCAAAACTCTATTCATTCTTTTCACAATAAAAACTTTTTTGACAATTTTGATGGGACCTGGTTCACGAGTCAAAACTATCCCCACAAGACTTAACACAACTCAGATCATATTTAAAATGATAGTTTTAATAAAAACAGTAATCTTTCATGTATTTTTGGGGTATACTTGCCTTATCCAGAATTCCTAGTTTCATGGCTTCCTCTGCCATCACATGTCTCCCAGATGTGATCATGTCAATTGAACTTTTGACCCCTATTAACCTTGGCAATCTCTGGGTGCCACCAGCTCCTGGCAAAATGCCTATCTGAACTTCTGGAAATCCCACCCTGAAATGAAGAAACAAAATTGCAAAAGCATACCACAACTTAAAACTATCAAGAAAGTTAAAATAATGTTCTGATTTTGCAAAAAATTAAAAATTAGTTTTCTTTTAACCACATTTACTTAATTATATGACTTTACAAAAAAAATAAATCCTTCTCCATTGTTTTTGAAAATGATTATACCAGGCATGGTAATAAATACTGCATTTAAGCAAATGATGCCTTCACCCATAGTCTTAACAATCTTGTCACAGCAGGAAGCTGGCCTGAAAGCCAAAGAGCTGATGACTGTATGGCAGCTGTATTGCTACAAAATATTATGACACTTTTCTAAAAACTATTATCATGATTATTATTATTATTATTATTATTATTATTATTATTATTATTATTTAATCAAAGTAACTACATGCTACTGCCTGCTCAAGTGTAAATTCATTAGAGTGCAAGTAACAACCATATGAATATACATTTTTTGCTTGTGTGATTTTGTGCAGTTCCTACAAACTGTGGAAGGAGACCTCGAGTACTCAAACATAACAAGGGTCATTTGTTGATGAGCAATTCTGCTACCAAGAAGTATCCATAAATGAAAATTAAAGGCTGACCATAACAAAGACCATAATGACCCCAAAAGTAGCTTTGTTCAACATTTAGGGCAAGCAGGAAAAACTAAAATTTTCAATGACAGGAGATCAAAAGACAGGTCCCATCTCCCACCACTTTTGTGGCATGGTTACAAATTTTGAAGCAATGTTGAATAAAACACAACACAAAGGTCACAGTAATTCAGTTTTGGTGCATGACACATTGCTCATCCCAAAAATTCATAACACTACAACTTCAAAACCTTGATATGACTTTTGAGTAATGCTGATGACTTCTTCAAGTATGTCACCATAATCTGGTTTTTGTGTATACACACTTTTATCACAAGACATCCACACTGCAGGTTTGCTTTTATATGTGTGTCAAGTTAATTGTACACAGGCATATCAAATTCATTTAATATCCAATGAATGAACAGAGAGTATTTAAGAACATTTAACAACTAACAAAACTGCAGTTTTCAAATCTCTTATGTTTCAGTCTTGAAGTTTATTATTCAATATCAAAAACTGAGCTTGACTGTTCACTCAGGCTGTGGTGTTTTCTTTAATTCTGGGCTAGATAAAAAGAATGAGTTAACTGATGCACACATGATACATGAACAAATGAAAAGTAAGACATTAGAAGCAGCTGTGTAGTTTACTGGCATATCAGCACAATATTGGCTACTGTACATACTCACTTATAAAGTCTGGTCCACCTTCAAACTACAAAGACTTGCACCTGCTGTCACCAAACGATTTGGGTCTATGCAATTTGTCAGGAGTAACAAGCAGAACAAACAACACAGCCCCTAACCTGCTAGCATATTATACAATGGCAAGTCAGGGTCTATGTTGTTTGCAGCTGGACTCGACTTATAAGCGAGTAAATATGGTATATGGTGCTTATTAAAAGTAAGCTAAAAATGTAAATATAGAGAATTTGAAAAACATTTGGAAGATACACATTATGTGCTAAATAAAAAAAATCAAAAGGCAAAGATGTTAAAATTACAGTTTATACTTGCTTGTATGTCAAGTCCATCTGCAAACATCATAGATCCTGATCTGCCACAGCATAATGTGCATGCAGATCAGGGCCTATGTTGTTTTGTCTACTGATTACCCCGTACAAACTGTACAGACCAGATCTGCCAGTGCATTATGCAGATCTGGGTCTGTGCAGCCTGCAGGTGGACTCATATGTGAGTATAAATGGTAGGTAAAAAATAGGTATAACATTAAATCCATAAGACATATGAAAAGTTAAGGGCTTGTTAGAAAAAAAAAAAAACACATACCTGCATGAGGGGGTTCCAATTCTATAATGACAAAACAGAGCTACCTCAAGGCCACCACCTAGAGCTGTACCCGCTATGGCAGCCACTACTGGCTTTGAGCTTTCATCTGCCAGTCTACAAGCATCTGTTATCCATGGTTCTTATAAATGAAAGTAAAAAAGAAAAGTCTATGTAAGATACAGGTCAATAGGGAAACAAAAGGACTTACAGAAGTTAGGAGCATATGATATGTAATCTTATTTGCTTTAAAAAAAATTGTCAGCTTTTGATGATAAATACTGGTAGCAAATAATGTTGCTAACAAAGTTCTAACTTTACATCAATTTTATTAAAGAAGTGGCCTCACCTGATGAAGAAAATAGTAGAAAATATATTTGTCGTTCAAAGGGTGGCTCATCAAGAGCAAGGATTCCCAAAAAGGGATCACTGTATTTCTGTATGGAAACATTTTGATCAATTTAAACGGCACAAAAAATACACAAGTTGGCTAAATTGTGATCATTTAGCAAGGAGCATACAATAAATTTGTGTTGACACACTGAGAGAAGACAACAAAAAGTGAGATAAAAATGAACAACATTTTTATGACAACAAGAACAACACTGAATAGTCATGATGATCAAATTAGTAATTACTGGCACCCCTCACGATCGTCATCATCACCATCATCTTCTTCTTCTTTTACCTCAAATTGCAGTAGCTCAATTGTTGATTGAGTGTTGTACTCATCATCTAAAAATCATGTGTTTGATAAACACCTAGACCAACCCAGATTGGCTGCCTCATTGTGTCCTTGGGTCCAAAGATCCTTGGCTTCCATTTCTTTGGCATAATCCAACCAGTAATGTGTTTAAAGTACTGTTAAAATCCACAAAACACAAGAGTCCCTCAAAGGGATGGATGTTCTACTGGCTAAAAAGAACTTAAAGAAAATGATAGTAAGACCATATTTTCCTTTTAATTTTGGAGTGTTGAAACTATCTATGTTATCTTCAGCAAACACAAGATTTTCAAATTACTTGATGTGGTGAACATACTGGATGTCAATTTCACAACTTTTTCATTTTATGCATCATAAGATATGACTTTCCATTTTGGAGGAGCAATGATAACAAGATTTTCAAGATCAATGCCATGATGCCATTTGATATCATAATGGCATCATTTCTATTTAGTACTAACCAGATATCAATGTTGATATGACCTGCCATCTAAAGAAGTAGTGATAACAAGATTTTCATATGGCCATTGTGATAGTCATATTTGTCAAATTAACATCATTTTCATTTAGAACCAAGTAGACATCATAAGAAGTCTCTCAGTAAATACATCATGCTGATATGACCATTCATTCAGGAGAAATAGTGATAACAAGATTTTCAAGAAGGCCACTGTAGCAGACATAATGAATCTGAAAGACACAATTAGGACCATAAGAAATTGTTTAGTAAAAACCCCATAGTGATATGACCATCTATTTAGGAGGAGAAGTATTAAGAAGTCCTGTGGTTAAAACACCATGGCAATACAGTATAATGTTTCATTCAGGAGGATTAGCAACTACAAGATTTTCAAGATGGAAGTCAGATCAGCACCATTTTCATTTATGATCAACTAGACATCATAAGAAGTCTTTTCATGAAAACCCCATGTTCATATGACCACCCATTCAAGAGGAGTACTTATAACATGATTTTCAACATGGTTGCTGTGGTGATAATATACGGTATTATTTTGGCACTATTTTCATTTAGGACCAACTATCATTTTCTCCATCAAGAGAGGTTGCTGATTTCATGCAAATAATATACAATTAAAATTTTGTACATAACATTATTTGCTACACTGTTCTTGAAATAGCTTTAAAATAAATGGAAAATTTTGAATCACTACTAATCCTGAATGAAATGTAATGCAACCATGGTGTTTTCATCAGTTCAAGACTTCTTACGATGTCTAGTTCAAGATACTAATTAAAAATGGTGGCCAGCAAGACATCATAATATGTATTTTGGTGAAAACCACTTGACAAAATGACTTTCATATTAGCACCATTTTCATTTAGGACCAGCCAGACAACATAAGAAATCTTTCGGTGAAAACCCTATCTTGATATGACCATCCATTCAGGAGGAGTAGCAATAACAGGTTTTTGAATGCGGCCACTGTGGTGGCAATATTGGATGTCCAAGTGATGTACTTTTCATTTAGGACCAACTACACCATGGGATGAATGTGTGTGGAAAGCTTCAAGGTAATCCTCTAAGTAGTTTAGGAAGAGTAGTGAAAACAAGCTTGCACTAACAGACAGATGACAGATGATGGACAATAGAAATTCCAATAATATCTTCTGTTCTATGACTGGTAGAGCTCAAATCAAATTATCTTCCACATATAAAGTAACAGGTAAATTTCAAATTAAATAAGGAGAAAAAAATTATTTCTTTAAATACAGATTGAGTTACACTGATGCTGGATATTATACTTTGTTGCTTGGTGCCTCCTCCAAACTCCTTTATGTCTGCTCCTGCTGAGAAATTCTTCCCCTTTCCATGAATGACAATACACTTTACATCTTGGTCATCAATGGCACTTTTCAGAGCATTCTCTAGACCTGACCTTACTTCGAAGCTGAAAAAAAAAAAACAACAGACAATGGGTTACACTGTACAACTACTGCACAGCAGAAAGGGAGACAAGAGTTAATTGCTAAACTGTAGATATTTTGCACTAGCTCAAAAGTTGTCTCCCTTTGTATTAAATCTGTCATCTTTAAGGTCAAAAATTGCATTGCATCAAAGAGTAAAATACAAAGAGCTTTCTTCTTAAATCTTACAAAAATTAACATATTGTGATGACATCATTAAAGGTAAACAGCAAAATTTTGTAAAAACAGGAAACGTTCATTGCCGAATTTCTAGCAACAGGTCTAATACCTTTATTATTCCCTTACAATGAGTGTAAATACTGACACAAACAACGTCTAATAAAAGATAGCAACTCAAGCAAATTAAGTAAGTTTATTAAGAATTACTTTCAAAATCAGAAATATTCATGGGGATAAATTCTTCAGTTTGGGAGTGAATGGATGGTTTCATGGGGATAAATTCAAGGAGTTAATGGACAATTTCATAAGGATAAATTGTGTGAATGGACAATGCTGTGGGGGTAGGTGGGTAAATTTTCATTTTATTCAATCTTACTGTTTACCTTGATGTTCTTCAACATGACTGTGATCATGGAGAATTTAATTTTGTGGACATTCATTAGCACAATATAATTACCCACAAAAATAGATGTAATTAAAATTTTCCATTCCAGATTTTACAGTATGTATTTATTATGGAAAAGACTATGCTATTACTCAACAGATATTTAGTTTACCCTCACCAGTAATTTGTAAAACATTCTAAATGTAATAGAGACTTACAAAAATTATACTAAACTACAATTTATAGTAACCTAGCATTATTTTTTTTTAAAAAGGAAATATAAAAGCAAAACTTTTATAGGTTTGGTGACTTGAACAGTATCTCATTACATTATGTAATAGTAACACCGTGTATGATGTATCCCAATATAAGCTGACCCAACATATAATATGGTCCCTGTTATGAAATTAGGTATGGTTACAAATCCCATTACATCATGCAACAATAATTCTATGTATGATTTACTCCAGTATAAGGTTACCTCACCTATAGCATATTACACATTTATAGTGAGGGATTACTTTAATATAGGTGCAATGCCTGCCTTCCTGGCAAAGAAGCAGTTACCAAGGAATGGTACATACCATGTACATACTGAGTCTCCAAACCATAAGTGCAAAAATTTGGAATGCCTTGGGGGTTTTCTGCATGCATCAATAACAACTCAGACTGTCATTATCTGAACTATTTGTCACATTATATAGATCCTGGCCAATGTCCTGTTTTATTACAGTGAAGGCTGCCATTTTCTTCCTATGCATACAGACTGGTTATCAAAATTTACAATGAAGATCTCTGTCAATAACATGTGTCTAGTAAGACATTTTATGACAAGTCACAAAGTGATTGTGACTTCACATCATCATGTAGATATTGAACTTCTTACATGAAAACAGGGGATGACAATTCACTAGCCAAAGAAACTAACTAAAAATCATAGTTGGTCAAGTGAAATTTGGTGTAAGTACCCATTGTTTACACAGAAAAAAGAATACAGTTTTAATATGGAGACCATTTTCCCTGCATGCTCCTTATCAGGCTAGTACCAGGAAGGTCACAATTTGAATTGTTGATCCCTGTGACAGCTCAGTGCTCCCTACACTATTTTTACTTTCATAAAATATTGTTCTGGTGTTCACACAACAATATCTTCAAAATACTGTGCACATGTAGTTACTAAATTTAAAAGGTCTGTAAATGTTGGAAAATTAAAATGAATGGTACTGTGTGAAAGTTTATAAAACTAAAAATATTTTGATATTTGCTGTAAAAGCTTTTCAAATATTTAACTGACAACAATATAAAATGGGGGGAGCATGAGAAGACAAGGAAGAAATGTAGAAAAGGGCAGCTTGAATGAATGTTTATATTGGTACTTGAAACAAAATAGGGCAAAAGTCTACAGCTTCTAGTTATCTATATTGAAAATGACCTGCATTTAATGAACTACATATTTGGACAATTTCAAACATCTTTTGACCTAAATAATCTTTTCCGGAGGCAGTAGCATCTACCTTGTAACTTAATAGCATTAGAGATCAGATTTGAAAAACATTAAAACTTAAGGATTATCTGACAAAACTTAATAGCTCACTGGTGCTGTCTGTATACTCGTGAAAGTAGTTAACGATATATAGTTTACATGATGAAATAAATATTTACAAATATCTAGAAAAATGAAATACGCTAAAATATAGTCCGATAAATCAACCCACCCACCCCAAATATGTGTTGATACTGATGGACTATATCATCACGGGAGAGGGACTGATTTATCGGCCTAACTAAAATATGACCGCACAAGTGATTGATAACCTACATTATGACCCAGCGGCTCACGTCTAATGCTTGAAAGGCTGTATACACCTTTGGATTACTAATTTTATTTTTTAACAAGTAAGGTGTTTTCAGATTAACAATACAATCAACCATTATTTTATCAGTTCTTTATAACGTGAAGCATCAGTGTTCCTAACTTTAACTAGATCAACTTCAGCTCGAAATCTGAACATTTAAGACAAGCATCAGCCTAACTCACAACCATACATTCATGCAAGGACTATATAAGTTTAGAGGCTAACCTGAGAGCATTAACAGGGGGGTTGTTAAGCTCTATTACTGCGACTTCATCTCTTTTGGTATAATTCGCCATTCCTAGTGGATGTTTCGTCTGCTAAGAAACTATGGTGGACTTGGATCATCGTACTATACAAAGTCACACTGCTGATAAGCGTACTGAATTTAACCTTCTTTTGATTTGTAGTGCAGACGCAACTTCGTAATTTGTCTTACATTTTAATTATGACGGAAAAAGCACAATTAATTGTTCATATATCTTTTTAAAATTAAGCAAAGTCAAATACAAAATTATAGAGATCATCTATAACGATTTCACGAAGACGAGGAAAAAGAATATTGGCGTACAAAACTTTATAGATCTAATTTAGGGTCGAACCTATTTCTCCAAACTTTATCCACGTTGTAAATTTTATTCTGGAAACTAGAAAACTCCAAACATCAATTATAATTTCGAGATGATTTAATCAATGTGCACATATTCGAACTAGTTATCAAACAAAAAATTTCTTATCTGGTTTCTTATTTTTGTTCTTTCTTTTCCTTGCAATAATTTTTATGAAGCTTATTAGCAATAATTTGGTGCACTCAAATTATTGCTTAATTAACAAAAGGAAGAAAAAAATTATTAAAAAAAACATACGCACACATACACACCAAAAAACAAAAAATAATAAAACCTAAGAACTATATCAAAATGATCGTAACTGCACATGCAGATTCATTTGTGCTGACTTTGTAATGTAATTCTCGGTGTGGAATTCCTATAATACAGCAGATGGCTTATTACTTCCCATTTAAGAGCCAGGTATTCATTTGTGCCGACTTTGTAATGTAATTCTCGGTGTGGAATTCCTATAATACAGCAGATGGCTTATTACTTCCCATTTAAGAGCCAGGTATTCATTTGTGCTGATTTTGTAATGTAATTCTCGGTGTGGAATTCCTATAATACAGCAGATGGCTTATTACTTCCCATTTAAGAGCCAGGTATTCATTTGTGCTGACTTTGTAATGTAATTCTCGGTGTGGAATTCCTATAATACAGCAGATGGCTTATTACTTCCCATTTAAGAGCCAGGTATTCATTTGCAGAAACTGTTGGGTAGATGGAACATTTCTTGGAATGCAATTCCAAGTTTAAAGATTTGCTTTCATGTCTTGACAGTAAAACAGTTCATATATTTTGTAAAGCAAAATTCTAAAACATTTTTTAACAAAATTCTTTACATATTATTATTATGATTGGACCATTCTGGTGGCCTCAGTGGTTAGAGTGTCTGCCTTGGATGCAAGAAGTCACAGGTTTGAACCCCAGCTAAGTCATACAAAAGACTTTAAAAATGGTACTTGTAGCTGCCTCGCTTGGCAATCAGCTTTAAGATGTTAGTGTTACAACTGGTTAGCCGGTGTCAGGAAAATGTGACTTGGTGGGACATCATGCTACATGTTGGCAGCATGATGCCCCAGTGCTAGACATCACTATAAACTGACACACTGCTGACATCATGTATCAATATGACTGAAAAATTGTTAAAACTACATTAAAAATCTAAATCACACACACACACGTCATACTGCCGAACTTTCAAGTTCCATACAGTGTTTGGGGGGGTGGGGTGAGGGGTGAATATCTAAAAAAGCATGTTTGTGATTCCACGTACACATTATTATTATTATTATTATTATTATTATTATAGCTATCATTACACCAATTGTGAAGAAAGGTGATGCAAATAAACCCTCCAACTACAGAGGCATTAGTTTACTACCTCTATTTAACAAAATATTTACATTGATTTTAAATAATAGGCTAAAACTAGTGGGTGGATAAAAATTAATCACTTGGAAAAGAACATACTAATTTAGAGCAGGGCATTTTACTGTAGATAGTATGTTTATATTATGTGCATTAATCTGTAAATATTTAAGAAAACGTAGCCGTAGATTCTATGCAGTATTTATAGACTATGAAAAAGCCTTTGATAGGGCACAAAGAAGTTTACTGTACCAAAAGCTAGCTAGTGAAAATATTAGTGGAAAAATTTTAAGAATTATGAAGACAATTTATAATAGTGTAAAAGCATGTTTTATTACCAATGTGTTTAACTATCCTGTGGGCATACACAAAGGTTGTCTTTTATCACCTTTACTAATTTCTTTATTTTTGAACTAGATGAAACCCTTCTTAGCTAAAGGAAACAGGGGGAGTTTTGGTTGAAACCCTATAACTATTTTACTGTTGTATGCAATTTAATTGTCTTTGCTGACACCACCCACCAGTTGCAAAATATACTCAACAATGTGCATAAATGTTGTCTATAGTGGAAATTAAAAGTGACTATGGACAAAATACAAGAGTGATTTATGTTTTGCAGAGGTGGCTATTTCAGAAGTTATGAAAAGTGGTACTATAGCTTTATAGAGGTAAAGAATGAATCATGTTGCAAGTATCTAGGATGCATATTCTCTTTAAAAAATGATGGTATATGCACCAGAAAACTACCTTTGCAAGCAATAACAACTATCCATACCTTGAAGCAAAGTCTTTCAAAATTTGGCAAAATACCTGTAACTGGATTTCTTCATCTGTTTGACTTGAAGATAACTCCCATTCTTAAATATGGAGCTGTAGTTTGAGGGTTTTATGTTGTCAATGATATTGAAAAAAAAAAATAGTTTTTATCAGTTTGTAAATTTATTCTTGCTATAACTAAGTCTACTCCAAATGCATTCATAAGTAATAAATCAGAAGGAATTAGCATGCAGGCTATAAGATATAAACATATTTTGAAATGTTGGTTTAGGATTCTATAAATGCCAGACTACAGATATCCTAAACAATGTTACAATTTAAAGCTAAGATGGGAGAAAGGGTTTCTGGGCTAAGTTTCTATGTATGCATGGGTTTAGCAATGTTTGGTGTGGTCAGCAGGCTAAGGTTCTGTGTATGCATGGATTTGGCAATGTTTGGTGTGGTCAGTGAGCTAAGTTTCTATGCATGCATGGATTTGGCAATGTTTGGTGTTGTCAGCAGGTGATTATGAAGACATTTCTTAGAACATTTAGTCAGAGATATATTTAGGCAAAACTTCAGGATGAGATTGAATCAATAGGTCATTGAGAATAAAATTCACTTGTCAAAGATATTTAGAATTGCTAGAAGATAGAGATTTTTTTTACAAAATCACCATGCTTATAGTGAGCAACTTGCAAATCAGACATAATACAAAAAGATATGAAAATGTGTTTCATTTATTTTACATACTGAATAGAGAATGCCATAACAATAAATTCCATTGTTACTGCACTATCATGCTCTAAAGAAATCCATCATTTGTCAATGGACAAAGGTAATGTACTTCATGAAGCATTACATTTTTACAAAGTCAGTAAATTAACTTATTTATATAGGTCTACATTTACCGATCTCCTGGTCCTGTCAAAGTATAAATATTTACGTCAACAAAACATGGAATTGTCTAGATAAAGGGGTGAACAGTGTTTCTGTATGTGTAAGAAATGTTGCTCTTACACATGTGCAGTGATAGTCATGCAAGTACAAGACACATCTTTGTTTCTATTCAAATATAAGCAATTTTGTTCAGGTCTTGAAAATAAATTGTGTAATGTAAGCGTAGTGTTATGTATATTTAATTTGTATTGTGTGTTATCTTTTGTCCATGATTAATTATGTTGTGTTTATTTAATCTGTATTGTGTGATTCACCTTTATCCATAGTTGAATGTAGGAGCCTACATGACTAATGTATTTTTTTTATAAACAGCATATTACATAGCTAGTTTTTGTCTATGATTATAGATTATACATTAAGATCATTATTACTTGGATGTAAGCATGTTTATGTGGCCTTTTGGCCTTTTATGTTTCATGCAGGGATCTCATTTATGAAGTTGAAGGGATAATTACTCTCATTCTGGTTCTGTTATTGTGTCTTAGTTTTTTATATATAAGGGAGAAGTAAACAGAATTTTGTTATTCCTATCTTAACATCAGTCTTTAAAGGAATCAATTTAAGATGTGTTTAGTTAATATTTGAGAGGATTTATTTATTTAAATTATTCATTGGAACTACAAAGTGCTCAGTAATACTTTTGGACTAAATCACTATCATTGTGAATTCATTTAGAGACATTTTTTTATTATATCACTGTGATACATTAAGACTGTTAGCACATCAAAATTATTCCAGGCTATTGTTGGTACATCAGCACATTAAAAATTGGAATTCATTTGGAACACCACTGGAATTCATTAAGAACTCCATACTTATGGACTTGTGATAGAACTTTAGGACTATTTGGGATTTAATTCACAATACTGTAAGTTCTTTTTCAGTTTTCTCTTTGTATTTTAGGGAAATATACTATTTGTTGAATTTGACAAAACTTGTTGGTTTCACTCTTTTCTGTTACTAAGTTAAAGACAATAGAGTCACAAGAGTAGTTAATTCATGCTGACAAGCTTTTTATCAGACAGGGTCCCCTGTTGGTAAAACAATGAATTGCCACCCATGTTTGAAAATATTGTATCATCTGATGTGTATAGCCTACATACAACTTCCACAATTTGCTAATTCACAACACGCAAATTTTATTACTATGTACTTGTACATGTATAAACCTTAATGAAATTATGTAAACTTAGTTTTCTGGCTCATCTGCAAACATTTTAAGCTTGCCAAATTGTATGATGAAAAATCATATAAACTTTAAATATGCAAATTGTAGAAAAATGATGCAATTTTACAGATTCCCTCTTCGTTACAATGTTCATGGAAACCATAAAAATGACATGCTTTTAAAGTGATAGTGTCTTATACTGAGGTATACAAGTCTATTAAATAGTACTATCTCATTATAACACTGTCCATGGGAGCCAGAGAGTATACAGCCTGAGAGTGAGACTGCCTTATAATAAAGTATATGATACAGTATTCCCTCATTATAATACTGATGATGTGAGCCATAGAGTGTACCACCTTATAGTAAGACTGCCTTATAATGATGTACACAATACAATAATACTGTATTATAATGCAGTCCATGGGAGCCATAGAATATACTGCCTTATAGTGAGACTGCATTATGAAGAACATGATACATATAATTTTACTATGACTTACTGAAATGGGATCCATTACCATACATGCATTATAACAAAAGCAATGTTATAATGAGGGGCATTATAACAGGTGTTATGTATATTTTATTTGCTTGGTTTGTTTGTTTTATTTATTTATTTTTTTTTTCATTACATGCTATTGTAATGTAACATGTATGTTGAACATGACCTTGTCCAAAATTGAGTTAATTTCTGCTTGACCTGAATTGACTTTTTTTAATTTTATTCTGTGTAAACAACTACATGTAATACGTTGCTAAATTATTCTCTATGTGTATATGGAATTAAAATCAGTATTATTATTAATAGAAGTAAATATGTTTATTTGGATCTAGGTCTAGGTTTTGGAATTTCCTTAGTGTATTTTACATAATCCTGGTTATGGTTTTTAGTTTGTAAATATCAGGATCTTTCTAGAAGGTTATTTTCCATTAGGTAATAGTTTTCTTTAGAAAATGTTAATTGTGACCTGAGGTCAAGTAGAAAACTATATAATCTTGTAGCTGAGAGGATTTTTCAGCCTTGCTTTAAGATCTAGTACTTTCAAGTTGCATTATATGTTGTGTCCAGTGTTTAATTTTTGAGCTGGAAATAACATTTCTTCAAATTGTTGAATTCAAGTGACTATTTTCTCTGGAAATACAAAAATGGTCTGATAAAAATCATGAACAGAGACATTCACTGGAATTTATAGTGAATTCAAACCTGGAATTATATTACTATGATTCAACAAAAGACTGTTGACACATCAACACTCTATAAGCTACCACAGACACATCCTCAGTTTTTGGATTTATTCAGGACTTTAAATTATTAGGACTTGTGTCTGTAATTCTTGGATTATTTGGGGATTTAATACACAATTCCTTAAGTTCTTTTTTCTCAGTTTCACTTTGTATTCTGGGGAAACAAATTATTGGTTGAATTTTACAATGCTTGTTGCCTTTCACTCTTTTTGGTTAATTATTTTAAGAGCATAGAATCCTAACACAGAAGAGTGGTGTATCACTAAAATAGGGTACTTAATGGTGTGAAATCACATTATAATTGGTTCTCATGAGCCAAGACATAACATGAAATTAAATATTTCATACAGTAATGAAAAAATAACTTGCAATTTAATTGGGATTCATGAACTGGATTGACAAGTGACTCTCAGACAAGCATGGCAGTCATCAATCAAGAATCATATGGTAGACATTTCAGTGACCTGCAAAGCTGTTTATTCATCCAAGTGTTTTGGTTGGTCCAGTGATCATGATACTGTTAGCTGTATAAAACATACACAATTTCAAAATATTTCTGACAAAAATTTTTTACCACATACTTACACATAAGTAGTCTGCAACTTGCAATGTTATCTCAAACACAGCAATGTTGATATTAGAGAAATAGCATTCTAATAAGTGGTTAGAGCATTCTTTGATTTTCCAAGAGGCCAATGACAGGTATACACTCTTGTACATACTGGAACTGGGAATCAAAATGAGTACCAGGAATGTTACATCACAAACCCACACCATATCTAATAGCCCTCAGGTCTATGTAGAAACTACCAGGAAGCACCTGGTTGACTGGTTATTATGACCAGTGGGTCCCAGTGACCGGGACTATTGGTCAAAGCATGTGGTCTTCAGCTAAACCTGTTGTGCAGAAACCAGTATTTTTCTTATTTTACCTCCATGAACATAAGTTCTAACTTTTAAACTATAGAATCAGTAGGTTTCTATATTATGCATAATGCAAGCTATCCACAAAGTTTGGTAATGGAATTTGCTGTATTTTGCCAAACACATTTTTCTTTGGCGCCCCCCTGGTGACAGAATGATAGTGGCTCAACCAGCATGGGTATTTGAGAAACCTTGCCAGTAGGTTCCAGTGGGTTGGTGGTTTTTCTCTGTTTCTTCCTCCATCAATATAATGACTGCCATGTATAGCCTATCATGTGCTAAACAATGCTGTTAAAACCCACAGAACAAACCATTTTTCTGAGACACAATGATCTTGAATTTTGACCTTTTGACCTCAAATTCAATAGACCTCTACCATTCCTTACATGCAAGCCTGCTATAACTTTAGTCAAGGTACATAGTCTACAATTGAAGTTATTATTAAAAAACATTTATCTTCATTTAGTCATAGTAACCATGTTACTGACCTTTAATTCCAAATCAATAGCTTTTTCTTACCCCAACTGCAAGGAATACACAAAGCTGGGTCCATGTATGCAATGTAGAAGAAATATTACTGTGTAGAAACCATTTTTCTTCTTTTAGTCACTGAGACCTTGACCTTCAACCATGAAATCAAAAGGTTTTCTTTACCTCACAGCATGCCATTCCCAAATTTTGGTAGCTATAGGAATGAAGAACTTGACTCATTGTGCTGAGACAATTTTATTTTTCTTCCGGCAGTCAGTGACCTTGACCTTTGATTTTTGACCCTCAACTCAATATGCTTCTTCCTTATCCTATGTTCAAATCATCTACAAAGTTTTGTAACCATAGATGGTGAAGAATAAGTTATTATGTGGAAACAAAATTGGCAACAGACAGACAGACATCTTAACATAATATGTTCTGTCTTATGGCAGGCATATAAAACCTCATAATGCAAAGCGTAATATGAGTGTATAGAATGTATCATTTCATAATGCAGGCTGCAACATATGTTTATCAAATAATGTAGCTGTTAAGAACATATACATAAAGCTGCATCTACAGATCATATGAAATGTTAATTGTTTAGGAAACAGGCAATCCTGAGAGGCTGCATCTTTGAAGACCATGAGGCTGACAAACTTCACTTTGCTAAATTTCATTGCTAAGAATGTTGAGAAGTGTATTTTATCACCATAAGTGTAAATAAATATGAAATTACCATAGCCCCAAATAAATGTAATTAATAATTTCTCTAATAAATTTGATTTAAATCGAATACAAATTAAAGATTCTACCAATGATACAATAAAATGCATACAATTTGTGAATTAATCTTAAAAAAATTTGAACTTTAAAAATTCCTGCATTATTCATGCTAGCAATTTAACCTGATGCTTCTGTTATAACACAATTACCTTTTGTGATGTTATGGTGCGATTAGTGTTTTGCTACATTACTGCACATTCACAGTGCTATCTTGATCTTAAAATTAGTCTGTTACCGATGAGAATGCCAAGAATATTTACCTGAATTGAGTCCATATGATAAACTTTTTCTGCTTTCAATATCCAACTTTAATTATGTGCATTACATTGATTGCAGGACTTCTTGGTCAATTGGTCCACTAACATTTTCAGCCCCATAACAAAATCAGACATTTCAAAATTGGTTCATTAAGTATGTGGTCTATTGCAAGATCAATCTACAATTTATATAATAGTAATGTGGAAATAAAATTCAAATTTATTTATGATTTTAGGTAAATTAATGATTATGAAAACCTTGACCGTAGCATCTATAGGTTTAACCTGTCCATGTCCCACAATATCTCCTAGAAATGTTACACAAGCATGGCAGAACTCACTTTTGGATAAATTGATTGTCAAACTTGCATCAGTGAGTCTGTCAAAGAATTTCCAAAATGTTGCTAGATGTTCCTCCCAGGTGTCATTGTAGATGATGACATCAACAATGTAAGCATCACAATTTTCTAGACCAGAGGTAATCATATTCATTAAACATTGAAAGTTACTTGGCGAACACTTCATCCCAAACGGCATCACTTTATATTGATAAAGTCCATCTGGAGTCACAAATGTCGAAATTTCCTTTGCCCTTTCCATTAGTGGAATTTGCCAAAATCCTTTCAGAAGTTTCAAATTTGGTGACTTACTTGGCATTTCCAATTTTATCAATGCAGTCATTGATTCTTGGTAATGGAAATGAATCTGTTTTAGTCACACTGTTCACCTTCCTATAATCAGTGCACATGCGGAAAGTTTTATCTGGTTTCGGAACAAGTATACATGGTGAACTCCAGTCACTTTTACTGGGCTCTATGAAATCATTCTCCAGCAAATACTAAATTTCTTTTGTCAAGTATTCCTGTTTGAGAGGGTTCATCCTGTATGGGTGTTGTTTCACAGGTTTGGAATTTACAATTTCAACATCAGGAAAAATTTTGCTTGTTCTTGTAGGAACATCTGGAAATAAGTACTCATATTCAAATAATAACTGTTTAAGTTCATTCCTTTCTTGTTGTTGCAAATGTGAAAGTTTAAGGTCCAGATTATTCATAATTTCTGAATTCGGAAGATTTGTCACTCCAAAATCAATAGAGTCCGATTGAATTCCTTCACTTAAATCCTCAGTGAGTGGGACAGGTACAACTAAATTAATTGCATGATTTACATGGCTATCTCTCTCAATATACTCCTTTAACATGTTAATGTGGCAAAGTTGTTTTTGTTTTCACCTCCCAGGAGTACTTATGATGTAATTTAAATCATTTACTTTCTTTTCAACTGTGTAGGGACCATAATACTTGGCCTGAAGAGGATTTTGTGGTATGGGCAAGAGAACTATAACTCTATCACCAGGCTGAAAACTCCTTTGAGTTTTTATCATATCTTAATTTCATTTCTGACTGAGTAGAGTACAGATTCGCTCTTGCAACCTCACAAGCTTTTGACAACTTATACTTAAAATTGGAAACATAATCGAGAAGATTAAGTATCTTCACTAGAAAGAAGTTTCTCTTTCAACAACTTCACAGTGTCCAAAAACTAGTTCAAAGGGACTGAATTCTAAAGATTCCTGAACTGATTCCTGAACTGCAAACAACAGTCAATGAATGCCTTCATCCCAATATTTACCCATATCAAAACGATATGATCGTATCATATTTTTCAAAGTCTGATGAAATCTTTCTAAAGCCCCTTGGCTCTCAGGGTGATAGGTAGAAGATTTGAATTGCTGGATGCCTAATTCATGCATAACTTGCTGGAAAATTCCTGACATAAAATTTGACCCTTAATCCAATTGGACAGATTTGGGAAGGCCAAACTGAGTAAAAATCTTTATCAAAGCTTTTACAATTGTTTTAGTTTTAATATTCCTCAAAGGAATTGCCTCTGGGAATCTTGTTGACGCACACATAATGGTCAACAAGTATTGGTTGCCTGACTTGGTCTTAGGTAAGGGACCAACACAATCTACCATAATTCTGCTAAATGGTTTGTCAAATGCAGGAATAGGTTGCAGATAAGCCGTAGGTATCTTCTGATTGGGTTTTCCTACCATTTGACAAGTATGACAAGGTCTGCAGTATTGACAAACATCACTTTTAATTTTTGGCCAATAGAAGTGAGTCAGGATCTTGTGATAAGTCTTATTAATCCCTAAATGACCAGCCAAAGAAGTTTCATGGGCCAGACTAATTATTTCCTGTCTGTAAGATTTTGGAAATACAATTTGATAGTTCACTGACCACTTGTCACCAGCAGATACCT